>JAHWFP010056849.1:0-18137 GCA_023313725.1 Lithobius niger
GGTATTCCGAAGTAATCCGAGGTATTCTTAGTAATCCACGGTAATCCATGTTTGCAAGTAATCCGGTGTACACTATTTTGACCAGTTAATACCCCCTCGCGATGCACATAACAACCCCATGCCCAGGGAGCTTGGATTATACGTAGCTTTGATAGGGTTGACCCACTTACTATTACGCTTTACCGCAATAAACCGTGCGAGATTTTGGGAGCTGCTTTGCATACTTCAAACGCGTCTGACGTTTCTGCTCCCATTTTTCGTGCCATTTTACCGATTCTTGCATCTCATTGGCTTTTGATTTTCCGATGAACCGACACAAAATTGGACTAACAAACGAACGAGTACGCATCATCAAATGTAAGCCGGACCGCTCCAATTGCTTAAATTGTTTTAAAGTGCAATAACCTACCAGCACAATCGGCAATGCGACTGAAAATCGCAACGTTTGTTATCATAAGGAGAGCACCGTCACAAGCGACCATCGTAAACGCATGCCATTGTTTTGGTTTCAACGCAACTACGTCAGCTACTCTCGTCTCGGGTTATCTGGTAAGAATTTATTGTTTTGTTTTAATAATGTGTAATTTAACGTTCAGTAAAGATTGAGCGATATTCAGATATTTCATAATTATTCATTCATTTCGTTAAAAACTAAATCCTATTATTATTAGGAATAGTTAAAACAAACCTTTTTGTTGGTTTCGAAAAACCAAGCTTCGAGGATTGGTTTGGGAGCAAAAACGTCCCTAACTGAATCTCGCTAGTGCATACTTACCACGAGAAATAGCTGTGCTATAGCTCAGACGCGTTCAACTGAGTGGGGCCACCCTATCAAAGCTACGTATAATCCAAGCTCCCTGCCTATGCCAATGTCGAGCACCATTGGGTGGGTAGACGCAGCACTGAGGAGACCACCCTTCAAAATGGAGGGGACCACCCTTCAGCACTGAGGAGACCACCCTTCGCTAATGTAACAATGCTGGAATTTAATTTTTAATTTAGTTTCATACCACAGGCTTTGACCCACAGTCATGCACCTGGATACATACTGTACAACAATTACAATTACAAAACTACCTATTCAAACAACAGACACACACAACTTCCGTAGAACCAACCTTAACACACTGTAACAACTAACACTACACACCCCTAGAGATGGCATGGACGAGTTGTGCAATGCGCATTATGTGCACAATGCACACAAAGTCGCGCACTGTCACAGAAGCACTCGCAGAACTGTAACAACTCCAGGAGGCACTACAACACGCACACAATCACAACTTGCGTAGAGTACACGCAAGCACACACACGGGCACACACAACTGCATGAGGAATTGAATAATCACTTTCGCACAATGAAGTCTGACAATTGAACTTGGCGGGCGGATCACTAGCGTGATTAAAAAAATTATAAGCAGAAAGCTTGGTAGCAAATTAGTTGGCTGAACAATGCGAGGGCGTAATACTCGACTGAATTGGGATTTGTGAGTCTGTTTGAAACACGATAACGTTCCCAATTTTCTTCTGATTTAATTGAAATTTCGAAGAGCTTTGGTGCATGAAATGCATGAGGTCAAAAACGAAAATTCCTGCTTCAAGTAGTTTCGGCGGAGGTGGGAGGAGGGGGGGGGGGTGAGCTACGAAATTCGAGGTAGAGCATTGAGCAGAAATCAGATAAGTGGCTCACAGGGCAGAAAATGGTATAGGTTAAGAAGCTGAGGTGAAGCGAAATTCAAGGTAGAGCACTGGGCAGAAATAGTATAGGTAAGAAGCGGGGGTGGAAATCGTATCCTATATTATGCGGTTAATACAAAACAGGAATTAAATGTACAAACAGTAACTTTCAAGGCATAAAACTAATTAATTTTTTAAAGAATGAAATAGTTTTCAATAGAGCAGCGGCAAGTGACGTCATACTGGCTACGAGATAGCATCTGGAGGGCATAGATAGCTACAAGGGGCACTATAGTTTAAATGTAAGGGAAAACAACGGTATTTCTAGTTGAGACAGTGCTTTGAGAGCGGATTTCTTAGGCTTAAAAAAACGTTGTTTTCTCCAAACAAAAATCGCGCGTTATAGGCTTAAGAAATCCAGTCTAATAGCATTGGCTTCAGTAAGAAGACCTTCTTTTTTCCCTCCAGTGAGCCTTGCAGCTAACCCAGTTACTGGCTTCAGCATAGAGTTATATACAATAATACTATGTTATGTCACTGCTCTATAGTCGTTATTTCAAAAAAAATCTCTGTTCACCAACTTAACCTCACCATTGACTGTTAAACGAAAATCTGAAAATTGCTTAGTGCGCAGTTTTCAGGCGCCAGTATTTCATTTAACGTTTGAAGTCTTTAACTTGAAAAACAGAGCTTATCGTTTTATATCACGACTTCAACCAGTCGAAAATCTTGGTGGGAATACTTAATAATTTATTTTTGGGAGATATCACATCATTTTGTCCAAATTGTTAATTTTTTTTTTTCCGTAGTAATTACGAAATGAAAAGCCAAAAAGCTAGGGATGAAGGCCTCCGTTTTTTCTGCCTTTGTAGGTTTGCACTTGTATTAACAAGTGATAGCCCCCACCCCCCAACCTGAAGACGATTGGATTCAGTTCTAATAACATTTTTTAATGACGTGGTTCCTTTCCTGTGGATCTTGAATTACTATCGCCGATTCCCTTTCTACTCCAGATTACTTATCTTCTTTTTTGTTTTCTGAAGACCTTTGAAAATATCTACGACATTTTGTTATCCTGATTACGTCTCCCTCCATCCCTGCCTTCCCCAATCGTAATGTTAGCAGTTATTTTAAAGGAATCACCTTTCCCTATTCTCGTGCTTCCTGCGCCTATATAGCGTTTTGCAACATTCCATACGTTTGAGTGAATGTAGAAAGACCGTCTGGGGGAAGGGGGGAGGGCAAAAAATATAAGAATCTGCAACACTTACATACGTACAAAACTGAGTCGTAAAAGGAAAGCCAACATGTGCCTTTAAGCTTAAGCACTTTTACGGTAACCAACTCGTTGCGATGAATCATAATCACCTTTAATAACAAAAGGGCACACATTCTGAATAGTTAAAATTGGTGCTAGTAAATCGTTCTTTATCGAGGCAACATTGCTTTAGCAAGCGATAGCATGCAACAACGGTCTCTCAGTACGTGACTGTTCTGCCGACAACTTTCAAAATTCACTCGGCTCAGGATGCCCTACGAAATAAATAAGTTACACTTTGTCAGTAAATAGTGACTTGTACGTTGTCAGGCGACGAAGTTTCAGCCGTTGCTGTCCCATTGCTATTTTTCCTCAGATGCTTGTAAACAGCCAAACTGCTTTAGTGCATAGTGGTCGCTATGCTCGTGAATATGTTATATAAAGAATTCTTGGTTATATGTATGGGACAGACGTTCATGTTATCTTGGCGGGCGACACACTAGTGTGTGTCTTAAAATATCAACGTTGTTCACACCTTTTTCAATAATAAAACATTTAGTCGTGTCACTATGACGTTTATGTTGTCAGGCGACCAAAGCTCCCCGATCAAACGAAGTTTCAGTCTTTTCTGTCGGATTGTTATTTTTCCTCAGATGCCTGAAAATAGCCAGCGGTTGCCTTCCTCATATATATTTTGTCTGTGTGGGGCGACACACTAGCGTATGCCTTAAAATATCAACGTTATTCACACCTTTTTGCAACACGAAAACATTTAGCTGTGTGTCTATTAGTGACTTTTACGTTTTCAGTCGACCAAAGTCTCCCGATAAAACAAAGTTTCAGCCTTTTCTGTCGCATTGTTATTTTTCTCCAGCATGCCTGAAAACAGCCAAACTACCTTAGGTGTATAAAAGACAAGCGTTTAGCGGCCGCCATGCTCACATTTATTTTATCTGCATAGGATGGACGTAATTGTTGTCGTTGAATCGTGGTGATGGCACCATACTAATGTGTGTCTTAACACTTTTACCGTAAGTTTCAATAACCTCAAACAACGTCGTACGCACAATGTTTAGTGGATACTAAATTAGGAAACTAAGCGATGGTGTTCACGTGTCCTGTATTTTTTTTTAATTCCTTTGTTTGTTAACTGAAGAATTACGAAAAAACTCGCACTTATTTAGGTCAGTTTTCATGCGCGATATGTCCGTCAGCGGCATACGAATTGAAACAAAAAATCTGGTCGAGTGTATGCGGGAGGGACAGATGGAACACATGAGATGAGATGGCCATCCAAACCATAAAAAGTAGTAATAATTAAATGTCACCACAAGATTCGTCCCGTAGAATAATTTGTGCGACCGAAAATCGGCATTTGTTTAGCCGTAAGTAACCTAACAGGTAATTACACTGAAGACTGACGTACACATGGACGTGCACTACTAAATATGAGCCATCAAAGTCTGTAAACAATAAATTATTGGTGTAAATTACAACAAATTACTAGATATGGTGTTCACACGTGTAGACAGCTTAAAGGGCAATTACATCCATTGTGACATGCATGTTTGACTTTTGGATCACTTACACAATAACTATAAACACAAGAATTGCGGTAAGAATGTGTTACGTACGTCCGATATAACAATTTAATTACTGCATCACCAAAACACGACACGCAGGTCGCCATTGTTTTGCTGGAAAGCGTAGAAGTTAATGCCGACAGACGGATCTCTTCGATTTCGACTCGCAGCCGATTGAGATAGCTGTATTGACTGAGGAGCTGAAGCGTCTGACGGCCTTAGCTGGCCACACACTGCCGGGTATTGGATGAAGATACTGCCATACAAAAATTAATGCCTAAAATTCTACATGAATACGACCGATGACTGGTTCTGGTAGTTTATAAGTGATTAAAACACTGTTTCTACGTTTGTTCCACATTATGTTTGCAGAAAACTGACTGTATTATACCACGTTTCCTTCCTCCAAGAGTGCAAAACACACGTAAATATCCCACCCGTAGGCTCTAAGGGCACGTTTACGCAACCACTCGCTTTTGCATTCTCGCAGCTAGAAGCTAGAAATCACCTCAAATTCCAACATGGCGGCGGTTTTATGTCTGCCGCCTCGCAACGAAAACAGCTAATAACGTGAGTTCAGAAGCGTTTGGGAAAATTGTTTCGTCATGAGGAATTCTTTATATTATTGGCACGGATTATAAGACTCCAAGTATTTAATCAAACGATGTCGGATTAGCTAATCCATTTAGCGTTGTTACCATGGCAATGTCACCTTTGCCATCGCGATTGAGTTCTAGCTGCGAGAATGCAAAGGCGAGTCGCTGCATAAACGCGCCCTAACAGTAACTGGCTTAAGTCTTCAAGTGTGATATTCACTTGTTTTTACACTCGCCGTACAAGGAAACGTGCCGTCAAACAGTCAGTTTCCTGCAAACATAATGTGGAACAGACTATATCGAGCGAATGTACTGCTACTATCTGTCATAAAAAAGTTATTGAATAAAATTCGACGTGAACACTATTGACTGATTCTGCTAATTTATAAGTAATCAAAATACCCTTTCTATTGGATGAAGGTACTGGTACTGTCTTAATCATTAAAAACTTACGGTCGGTTTATATGTACGTCGTCTCCTCCGGAAGTAGGAAGGCTAGAAACGTGAGAAAGGTTTCGAAAGACAGGAAATTACTCCGGATATCGTTTAGACGTATTTTCGTAGTTCTAGGTAAAAGTTTTCTCCTCGGAAAAAGCGAAAAATCCCATTTGGACCATTGTTGAAACGAATTTTTCGAATTGTTTTGAATATGAATCATCATCATAACCATTAAAAAGTCACGGTCGGTCGGTTTGTCACGTTTCTGTGGTTGCGCTG
This sequence comes from Lithobius niger, assembly GCA_023313725.1. Taxonomy (NCBI): domain Eukaryota; kingdom Metazoa; phylum Arthropoda; class Chilopoda; order Lithobiomorpha; family Lithobiidae; genus Lithobius; species Lithobius niger. The sequence goes on from JAHWFP010056849.1 coordinate 5,832, forward strand.
ATTGAGTGAGCGAAGCGAACGAAAATCAGCGTTTGTCATCAGAAATATTACTTTTTCGTAAACACTCTTAGTAAGTTGTAGGATAAATATTTACTCAGTAGTGGAAATGATCGAGTTTCTACGTTGGATAAAAGAAAATACGTGAAACACTACTGCTACTTAATTGATCATTTTTAGTATTGTTTATCATTTGTCTTATGAACTGACGCACTAAGAAAAACGCGCACATTATTCGGATCACTTCCTTAAACATTTATTTGATAAATTTTGCTGGCAATGTCTGTTAGCACCATATGAGTTGCAACAAGAATTCTCCTCGAGCGCAGCGAGACGCGGCGGAATGAACGAGCAAAGCGAGCGACTCCGCTAGTCTAAACCATTAAAAACTTACGGTCGGTATATATATATATATATATATACCTCTTCTCCTCTTGAAGTAGGAAGCCTAAAAATATGAGAAAGGTGTCAAAAGACTGGAAATTAATCCGGATTTCGCGCAGGCGTATTTTTGTAGTTCTAGGTAAAATTTTTCCTCTCGAAAAAAAGCGAAAAACCCCTTTGGACCATTGTTGAAATGAATTTTTCGAAGTTGATTGTTAGTTTCGGTATCCTGCTGTGCGGATGGTCCACAATTGTTGCGCCACGTAGGAGGCGCGTGGTCCAGTAGTGTTGTCAGTACGATTACGGCTGGCAATGCTAACAGCCGTCATTCAAGAATGAGGCACGTGCAGCTCGCTGATGGGACGGTTGTTGGAGTTGCATTTTGGATATTTCAAATACAAACGACCTATGTAGCCTTAAATTTATGTGGAATTAGGTAAAGCTACGAAAAGGTTAATGCTAAATAATGCTAAACATCGACATTCGATCAATAGTGTGCTATTAGCTGGTGTCTCTACTCAGCAATAGTCCCGCCTAATAGCGGTAAAAACGAATAGTTGCTAGGTACGATTTCGCCTTGCACGAAATCTTTTATATTAGTCAGAAATTATAGGCGACATGTGGTTGCTGTTTCAAAGCATCACACGTAGCGGGGAAGGAGATGGATTTTAAGTAAAAATTCTTAAAATTTGTGAAACAAGGAAACCCATGTAAAGTCTGCAAAATTTATTTGAATAAAAAATAATCTATACCAAGAGCAGCACAAGGAGTATGAATAATAAAATTACCAAGCATTTTAGTTCAAGCATGCAGCAACTCGCGTGCTACAGCGTTGAAACGGCCTTGCAGCGGGGATGGATAAGGCTGCTTCAAGCCAAGGCCGACTGGGGAAGAAAATCCATGTCTCGCCTCCAGGCTCATTGCCTGTTTAGGTGCATGCCGGAAAGGCGATAGCTTCTTCAAGCCAAAACCGACTGTGTATAAATCGCATGCCTAACCTCCTGGCTCAATAACAGTACAATCGCGTGCTGGAAAGGGAATAGCTTCTTCAAGCCAAGGACGACTGGTCTACAAATCGCGTGCCTCGCCTCCTGGCTCATTGGCAGGTTAGGCGCACGCCAGAAAGGGGATGGTTTCTTCAAGCTAAGGCCGACTGGATACGAATCGCATGTTTCGCCTTAAGAAGCGCACGTAGCTTTTGGGTGGCCAGACCGTTGGACTGATTTATGGTTATCTTTTGTTTATCAACTAAGCCTAACGTCTACAAGGCTGCAAGGGTAGTTTTGCAGTGAATTTGTGAAACAGTGTCGTGGCGAAGATCAGCGTAGTAGCACCAGGGTATGATGGATGACGTTGTGTGGTCCTAGGTTCAATATGTACATGTATACTTAAGTTGCTTTATAGTAGGGCGTTTGACTATGGGCCATGGCTCCAATAAATTCATTATTCCCCGGCCCTTACGAAAAACACGTACTGCACTCTGATCATTTGCTTAATCGTGTTGGATATGGAATATCCGTCATCAGCATAAGAGTTGCAGCATGAAAGCTCCTCGAGCGTAGCGAGATGACGCGGAATGAGCGAGCGAAGCGAGCGACTCCGCTAGTAACCATTAAAAACTTACGGTCGGTTGGTTTGTTTGTTTGTTTATATATACGTCTTCTCCTCTGGAAGTAGGAAGGCTAGAAACGTGAGAAAGATCTCGAAAGATAGGAAATTACTCCGGATATCGTTTAGGCGTATTTTCGTAGTTCTAGGTAAAAGTTTTCCCCTCGAAAAAACCCCTTTGGACCATTGTCGAAACGAATTTTTCGAAGTTGATTGTTAGTTTCGGAATATCACATAATTCTGCTGAGAGGATGGTCCACAATTGTTGTGTCACGTAGGCGGCGCGTGGTCCAGTATTGTTGTCGGTAGGATTATGGCCTGCAATCCGAATAGCTGTCATTCAAGAATGAGGCACGTGCAGCTCACTCATGGGACGACTGTTGGGAGTTGTATTTTGGGTATTTCAAATTCAAACTGCTAATTTGGCCGTAAATTTAAATGAAATTACGTAAAGGTACGAAAAGATTAAATGATAAATGCAAATTAGGCCTACTTAAACTATATTGATAACAAAAAAGGGTGTTAGAAATATTTCTACGTTTGCATTTGTAAAACATCGACATTTGATCAATATGCTATTAGCTGGTGCTCTACAGTCAAGCATAATTGTGGTAAACACGCATATCGGGCTATGATTTCGTTCTGCGTTTAGGCTGAATTGCATTAAAACTTCACGAAACGGTTGGTTAACTCTCAACAAACCTTGTGTTAATCTTTGTTCAATGACACATTATTATCGTTTGATGTTTTACAGCTACTTCGACATTGGGGATGGGGAGACATAAATTAATGCACAAACATGCTAAAGCACACAAAGCAGGACGTAAAGTAAACATTCCTAAAATAAGTGAAACAAGAAAACCTATGTATGGATGGTATAAGAATTTATAGAGGTTTGGTCGTACTAAACACGAATTATAGGTGACTTGCGATTCCTGGTGTTCAGCTCTGGCGTTGCTTCCACATCTTACGCAGCACAATGCATTTGAATAAAAAAATCTGTTCACTACAGGGATCAGGTTACAAAATTAGTAGCAAGACTTACTATGATATAAACAAAGAAAAATGAAAGAGTAGGCACAAGTTTTAGTTTGTTTATGAACTGAATCATTATACCAAAAACGCGCACTACAATGTTCATGATCGTTTTTGGTGTGAAATTCTCCGTCAGCAGCATAAATGTTAAAACAAGAAATGTCCTCGAGCGAAGCGAGACGACGCCGAATGAGCGAGCGACTCGGCTAGTTTGAATTAAAATGTTCCTGCTGAGAGGGCGGTCCATAATTGTTGCGCCATGTAAGCGTCGCGTGGGCCAGTAGTGTTGTCAGCGGGAGAACGGCTGGCAGTCCGAATAGTTGTCCTTCAAGAATGAGGCACGTGCAGCTCACTGTTGGAGTTGCATTTTGGTTATTTCAAATTCAAACTGCCAATTTGGCCGTAAATTTAAAAGAAATTAAGAAAAGATACGAAAAGATTAACTCTTAAATTAGGCCTACTTAACAAACTATATTGCTGACAGAACAGGATGTCAGAAATATTTCTAAGTTTGTATTTGTAAAACGTCGACATTCGATCAGTATGCCATTACCTGGTGCTCTACTCAGCAGTCTAGCATAATTGTGGTAAACACGCATAACTTCTGGGTATGATTTCGTGCTGCGTGTAGGCCTGACTTTGCTTTAAAATAAGTGAAACAAGAAAACCCTTGTAAAGTGTAGTACTAGCACAAATTACAAATGATGTGTGGTTCTTGGTGGTTACATTTATTCAGTCACGTTTCTGAGGAAATGTTTACGCTGATTGAGTGAGCGAAGCGAAGCGAACGAAATCCGCGTTTCTCATTAGAAACAGCACTTTTTCCTAAATACAGTTAGTAGGTAGTAGGATAAATATTTGTTCATTAGTTAAAATGAATCTGGTGAATCTTATTAAATGTGGCGAATGAGTATAAACAAAGAGAAAAGAAAGAGTAGACGCAGTTAACGTTTGTTTATGAACTGCAACCGTATGAAAAACGCGTACTAAACTGATCATTTGCTTGATCATTTGACTATTTGTTTTTGGTGTGGAACTGACCGTCTGCGCAAAAGTGTTGCAAGAAGAAATATCCTCGAGCGAAGCGAGACGCGGCCGAATGAGCGAGCGTCAGCGAGCGACTCGGCTAGTCTGCCATTAAAAAGTTAATGCATAAAATTAGACATGAACACGATGACTGTTTCTGCTAATTTAAAGTGATCAAAACACCCTTTCTATTAGGTGAGGGCACTGGTACGGTTTGCCGTAAAAGAGTTAATGGATAAAATTCTACGTAAATATGATAACTAGTTCTGCTAATTTATAAAAACGGTGTTGCTGTAAGTTTGCCACGCTCCCAGCCGAAGCCATGACGCCAGAAGGAGTGAGGGACAATTTTGCTAGGTAATTCCAATAGGAAATTCCTAGTATCTTTTACATGCCACAATCGACATGAGCACGAGGCATCACAGGGACCTTCTCTTCCCTAAAATAAGTCAGGATCGAACCCAGGACCTCTTGCAAATGAAATGGTCGTGCTAACCATTAGGCTACCTTGCCCCTAAAAACGGTGTTGCATTAAATTCGATATGATGACAGTTTCTGCTAATTTATTAGTTATAAAACACCCTTTCTATTGGGTGAAGGTACAGTACTATCTGCTATAAAAATATTGCTGCATAAAATTCGACATGAAGACGATGGCTGGTTCTGCTAATTTCTTAATGATCGAAACACCCTTTCTCTTGGGTGAAGGACGGTACTTACCCTGCGTAAAGCCACCATCCCTGCTGTGTGTGTCCGATGGGGAAAAAATAAAGCTCATTTGCAGGAAAATACATTAAAGATAGAGACACCAGATATTGCAAAACACTACAGCAATAATCCAAGACAAAACTAAAGACAATCGGTCTACGAGTCAGTCTTTCAGAACCAGTATTACACCAAAGCAAATACGAGACGTGGAGGAAACAGTAAGTGCCCATCAGCAGCTGTCCCTGCCTCACCACCTTGACAAGGAGTAAAATCTACCAAACGATAGCTGTAAAAATGAACACAACTGTAGAAACTTGGAACAACTATTTAACTGCCGTAAAAACATCGTCTGGCCGTGAAGAAGTTGTGTCTTAGGTAGTATATAAGGTGCCACATCTGCACATTATTGGTGCCGATTATGTGTAACTAGCCGAAAAAACCCGTTTCGAGTAACGGTAGGTAATAGGCTTACCACTTTCTCCGGTGTGGTTTCTACTTCACACGGCTTCAACAGTTATTGGAATAAACCTTGTTTGGTGGTAGGTAGGCAAGTTGACTCCCCCATACGACGCTTCACCTGTCTGCAAAAAATTAGATTTGGTAACTTTTTCTAGTGAGTTAGGTGTCTTTATACCCTATGAGAATTAACATAGGAATCGTCGGATTAGCAAACTAGTTACTGGTAACTTAAATCATAGTTACTGAGGGCACGTTTTCTCCCTAAAGGACACGTTCCGAAAGTTTAACGTAGAAGGTTTCTTCGTTACTGGACCCAACACATCTGATTCCAAACATTTTTAAAGATATCTAACACATGTGGAATTTATACCAATAGGCCGAAATCAGGTATAAGCTTGTTGCAGTTAAAAGATACAGTCTGCTAGTGATCCACCTTTTTACATCAGGCAACGATTAAGTTCTAACAACAATTAAATCTCATATACTTGACGGCGACACACTAGAGTGTGCCTAGATTTACGGAGCGCTAACCTTTCTAAGGCCATCTTTCCCATATCCAACAATAACCTAAATACCATGTAAACCAAATACTACAACAATGATCATAAAAAGATTACAATTACTTTCCAGTTTCACGACGCAGACGTTGGTTAATAAAAAAAAATTCCCAGCACGTCATGGGCAGTCTCTGCAGCACATTTAATACATGGTAAAATTTTCGGTCCGTATGCAATTCTTCATCAGTACATGGCTAAAGATATACAAAAAACACACCAACGTGTAATTTCAGTCCAAATACCAGCCAACATGTATACCAGCAACTCACCTACACAAGTCTTGAGTTCAGTCGCAACCGTGTTTTCCTGAACAATAGGGTTAATTTTTTTATATTTTAAATAAACAATGATTACACCACCTTGATGACGTAACCTAGGCAAACACTGCTAACGACTGAACTAAGACGTGTGCATGTGAGTGGTGGGTTGTTGATATAGGCTTTTTAGACTTTATTTGGGTTAAAATTACGTGTTGGTGTGTGTTTTTACAGCATGTAGTGAGGTAGATCCGTATACAGACCGAAAATTTAATCATGTGTGCTGCAGAGATGATCCATGATGTGCTGGGAATTTTTTTTTATTAACAGTTACCCTATTTTGTAATTTGGAAAAGAATATTGGTGCCGGAAAGGTTGGGTTCCTGAGCAGTACTATTGAAATGTTGGCGTATGGCATTTGATTGGTCATTTAATTTGAAATTAGATTTATGCCATCTGAAGAATTGGATGCGTTCATGCGTTTGACATGCATTGGATGCGTTCTGTTCGCTGTCCTTTATAAGTGGCGCTGCAAGTAGTAATGACACACGCAGTCTGATATTTTGATTTTTCTTGTTGTCAGGAAGCGTAAATTCAGCTTGAGCAGGTTTTGTAAGGCTTGTTTCATCACGTTCGAGTGATTCTTACTAACAAGCTTGATGGCTGACGTCTGTGTCCGTAAAAATGTTCGTAATGGCTCGGTAACGCATTGGATTTATGCGGCACAACCATAATGTACATTTGGTGGTGGTTGGGAGGGAGGGGGGAGCCGGGTTTTATAGTAAGCCAGGGAAGCATATAATTTTACGGCATACTTGACGTTTTTGTTTGTAATATAGTATATGATTGAAAGTCTTCACTTCAGTAGAACTAAAACAATTAATATCTCCGTTCGTATTCAATATTTTTCGACCAAATTTAATTGGCCAGATAGAAGATAAGTATGCAATTCTGTACAAGAGAAAAAATAGGGAGCCACACGTAATTTGACAACTGTTCACTTGTTGTTTCAGTAAACAACCGTTTCTGCCACCGTTTCAGTAAAAAACCTGCTGATTCTCTCTCAGACGGCCTTGTGCAAACGGTGGAACACAAATTGAGCGTTAAAGCATGGATGCTGCCACGTCCTATGGCGTTTATTCGCTCCAAACAGCACCTATTTTGACTCTGTCCCGTCGTAGCGAAACTGCCCAAAGTGAACAAAAACTTTCGGAATGTTGATTCTTCACAAAATTCTTTATTTTGCCCGCATGGATTGATACGGTATAGACAGACGAACATAGTTTGGTCAATGGGAGTTGCCATAGCAACGACACTTTCACCATCGTAACTAGATTCCACTCTCAGCTAAGTTCGCTTTAATCTGATCTGCTAAATTTCATTCCGATCCGACTCGGTTTTTTTCTTCGCTTAAATGGCGAGTTCAAAGAAAAACACGCAAGCCAACAAACTTAACCAACAAAATCGTGTGTGCTTAGTATTCGTTATAGTCTATTCTTGCTCATTGCATTCCGCCGTATGCCTATCCTGAGTATACACAATCGTTTAACGATTACGGTGTGGGTAGTTGGAAATTATACCAGCTAGTAATTTTCTAAAATTATACCTTCGTAACGAAATTATACTTGTAAAATGAGTGATTGATTAATGATTAATCATTAATTTATGATTAACTGAAGTTGGTAGGGTTTGTAACGTGAGTATTCGCACTGCTGAAGCCTTTTTTTCCACTCGCGATGGTAAACTTGATAGTGTTGGGCACAATTCAACCAATTCAAGTCAATTACAAAAAATATATCGAGTTAATTTTACTCAATTCTTCTAAATTTTTGTTCAATTCTGGTCAATTCTCGTCACTTCCTAGTAAATTCAGAAAATAATTTGGTGAAGTAAGGGCTCATTTACGCAACGACTCACCTTCACCTTCTCGCAGCTAGAAGCTGGAAACTATCTGAAATTCCAACATGGCGGCGGTTTTAGCTCTACCGGTTCGCAACGAAAACAGCCAATATGTGAATTCAGAAGCGACTGGGAAAATCGTTTCGTCAGGTGTAATTCTTTATCTTATATTGTCACGGATTATAAGAATACAAGCATTTACTCAAATGATGTTGCCGTGTTATGTTACCATGGCAATGACACATTTGCCAGCGCGATTAAATCATAGCGGCGAGAATGCAAAGGCGAGTTGGTGCGTAAACACACCCTACGTGAGTACGATGGAATTGATTTGTGATTTCCTAAAACAGGTTTCGTAAACGCGTAGCTCCCTTTGCATGTGGATAAAGCCAAAGCACCGCCCTAAAAAGCACTATGCATAGCACAGAAGAGCTGCAGGAAAGCCTATTACTTCATAACTTGGGGCAACTGTGTATAAAGCTTCGCAGACGTTTTAAGCATGGGGCGGTCGAAAAGTCCGGAGTCGGCAGTCTAGTCGGCATGACGAGGAATATCATTTAAACAGATTGACATTAGTATAAACATGACCTTGGTGGCCTTTTTCAAGGTTATTATATTACTATACAACTTCTAAAGTGAGTTTCCTAGAGTAGTGGTGTAACTGTAAATTAGACGGTTGTGGGGATAACAGGCCAATAACACAAAAAGCAGAATGAAAATCGGTTAAAAATTACAGATGATATGGAAGAAACAGAATTTGTGGCTAACAGTTGCGCTGCGAGTACCCAGTACATCTTAAAGGGATGTACCTCCCAGCGCCATTTTTCTCGATCCTCCACATCAAGTACGGCCCCAAAGGTCTAATTTACTTACCGTTAGTCAATCCCTTGCTAAAAATCCGTTTTAAAATGTGGCATCTAGGAGATTTTCTGTTGAATATTGTTAACTATATTTAAGCACGACCCGTTCCTATATGATACTTTGCACGCCTACAATGACCTTGAAGTTTTATCTGTGTGTGCGCAGTACTAATTTTAATCGTTTGCTAATAATTACTATGAGATCAAAATTCTAAAAGACTAATGCAGTATAAATTAAAACTAATTATTCCAATAGATCGCCGAAGAAAAATAATAAGACACTCCCCTAGAAAATTATAAATTGTGATTTTAAAATACGAGAATCATTCCGGTTTGTGACGACACGATTAATGCGTTCACACTGGCTTGTCTATTAGCCGCAATGCCAACTGAGATAGTAGCTTCGTTTTTCGCTGCGAGGAACGAAGCTACTGTCTCAGTTGACATTGACTATGGTAAATGCGCGGATGCGATCGGCGCGTAGCTGTTATAAGGCAGGCGGAAGGTTATAAGGCAGGCGGTATGTTGCTTTAATTGCTTCAATACTTTACACTCCCCTTCCGTCCCCCACCCTCCAGTGACAAATTAAGGTGAGCGGAGAGGGGAGGTGAAGTGGAGAGAATGGCACACACCTGCTTGCCTTTCCCCAGATGCGCTCAATATAAGATGACTGCGAAGCTTCATACGTAGCTACCCCAAGTAACGGAGATGTAGGCTTTCCTGTAGCTCCTGCGTGCTATGCGTATAGCTATTCAGGGCAGTGCTTGCTTAGTGGCGATGCCTGTATTCACCAAGTAAAAAATCGCAACAACAAAAAATCAGCGAAAGAATACCACAAATCCTATGGATTTACTTTAATTCTTTGCGAATAAAAATGTGTCCTGATATGGTAGGTTATTTTACCCAACTCCATAGAAATTATTACACACACCACTGCATTTTAATTAGGCCACGAACTACAATGCATTCTCAGAGAAAAGCAACGAAAATAAAAGGAATTCTGAACCGCATTTTACCCTCATTTAAGAATTTATTTCTTGTATTTTTCACATCTCTTTCTTTGTGTGGTCTACGTCATGTTTACCCAGCGTCGTATCGTAATAAATTGCTGTTGTGGCTAAACAAAAACAAACATCCATTTGGCCGCAAGCCTCACATTGAATGGACGGATCCTAATTATTCGTCAAGCTCATAACCTGAACGTTTCACGCATTCTATTGCGTATAAAATTATTGTTGTCGAAACGCATTGAAACCAATGTATTCTCACAAGGACACTATTAATTAAGTGGTTCTCAGGAGTGGTACTAAAAAAACTTGACGCAACGAGCGTGATTTTTTTTACTTTTAATTCGTGATATTTCAGATATGGGTGATGGTTTTTTTTTTTTACCAAACAAACCAAAATAGTAGTTTACATTTTGTTGTGGAGTACAGTATTTTTTTTTTAATGCAACAATCAGCGTGCAACAGTTTCACATTCGGTAAAAGTCATTCTTTAGATCCAAGTTTCTTGTTATGACATATGCCTCTGAACAACTTTTAGATTCGTCTCGAGATGCGATCATGTGAATGGAGCAGGGAGCTGACGTGGTAATCGGCTCCAGGAAGTGTTTGGTGAAAACGCTGATGAGTGATCAGAATTATTGTTTTTTTTTTTTATAGACAACGTCATAAAAACGTTTCATGCGCTAAAAAAAAAAGCCATGCGTGTGCTCCTGAGAACCACTTAACTTATAGCGGCCTAATCCTATAACTACGGAAGGACGTCATACAGTACAAAAGGACCCAGCAAGTTTTCACCACTGAAAGTCACGAGAGCCAAATTTTTCGTCCAACCCTGATCACTCGGCTGGGGCACCAAATGCAACATTTGCTTTCGCGGCAGAACGTTTTGCCGCAACTTTTTTCAGATTGCTGCCGGCGTCTCCACCACCATGATAATGATTGAGCACAACACACCGGTTGCGACTTTGTCGCGAGGCGTCTCTAGGCGACTCGGGACAAATGAGTGAAGCTCCTTTCATTTTTGTCTCGTGGCCAAACGCACTCACTGCACAACAGGGTAGATGTTGCTGTTAAATTGTTGGTAGAATTCATGCGCCCTGTTTGTTACGAAAGGGAAGTGAAGTCATGAAAACAAATTCGCGCGCACGATTTTTGGAGATGCGGGCGCTCCTGTACAACAAAGTATTTTTTGTTTTGCCCTTTGTGACACGTGATGCGAAGCAATGCGAAGGAGCTTACTCATGCTGATCTAGCGTCTGTCTGTCTACGTGATAATTTCTGAACCCGTTGCCCGATTTATCTGAAATTTTCCACAGATTTATTTATATATTTAAGTTCTAAAATCGATGAGACTGGCCAAGCGGTGGGCTTTAGGATGACTGACTAATGTAAAGTTCAAATTTAATCTGACATCATTAGCTCGGTACTGTCCACCAATGTAAATAAATGAACATAAATCGCTGTAAATAATATAAATGTAAATTGTAAATAAGCTACAGCGTAAATCTTACACTCGAAATAACGTAGTACAGTAAGCCACCTTTATACACTAACGTTTCATTCAAGTGATGTGACCCGGATTCGAATTGGCGAACCAGTCTTATCACCAAGGCAGTATGGTAGTTAGTGATCTTGGTGATGGACCGATATGCTGGTTCGAATCCGGGTCACATTACTTGAATGAAACATTAAGTACATAAAGGTGGCTTACTATATTACGTTATTTCGAGTGCATGATTTTCGCTGATAGCTTATTTCCAATTCACCATTACAAATAACCACGATTCAGGCAATTTAATAAGAAATGAAAGACATGACATGGCATGAATCAGATATTAGATTTTTAAACTTGACACGTAAAAATTAAATCTAAAAAGCAGGGGCAACTCGTCGTTCAGTTAGTGGTTGGAGTCCAGTGATACACATATTAACCGATACACTCATACACTGACACACAAATTCAACAAATACATCAACCTTATGAGAGTTTGTCGGGGAGTAGGAGCAGAGCGTGAAAACCCGATCCACGAACCTCCCAAGGGAGCCCGTGCTGGCCCTTACACCTCACGCAAATCCCACTCGCCCACCCTCGTTTTAAATCTATAGGCCGCTTGACGTGGATCAGCACGATCGGCAATCGAGACAGGTCAGTAAGAGGCAAGCCCAACATCTACACCAACGTGTATGGAAGGAGAAATAACGAGAAAGAAGAGCATTTACGGTCTGAGATGGATTTTTTAGATATCAGTTCTGGCAAGGAAATTCAACGTGGGTTGCCGCACTATCTTTACATGGAACCCCGCCTAAAAGTAGTAACGAGTCCCTTTTCCACCACACCAGACAGGGAAGACACGATCTTCATAAAGAAGGAGCAATGTCTCTTTAAATTACCAACATGAGGCAGAAAACACATTCACGAACGTCAGGCGGTTTAGTGGGGTCTGTTAGCACTTTGATCGTGACAGAGTGGTCCAAAGCATGAAACTTGGCCAGATGACTAACATGAACC
>JAHWFP010056849.1:18147-33205 GCA_023313725.1 Lithobius niger
TCCTAGGTCCATCTTAGTTATCTGGCCAAGTTTCATGCTTTGGACCACTCTGTCACGATTATGTTAAAAATCAGAACTAACAAACCGGACTAGTTGAGTTGGATCAGCATACGAGCTATTCACAATCGATTACCTTAGAAAAGCAGATCGCTCTCGGGCCTACAAAATGGCGGCTCAGTGGAAGCCATTTTGTTTTTCTTCACACAAGAAGCGTGATCGCTCATAACGAGAGCATCGAGAAGAAAAAAAAGTTTATTAAAAAAAAGGAAAAGAGTGTTTCCCGAGTTGGTGGATAGATGGGGTAAACGTACTATAGATAGGCAGCAACAATACAGAATAGGAATATTATTGTTTACAATAAAGAGCAATCAGATAGTGTTGAGAGGAGAGGAGAGGACTGGACGACAACACCGGACTTGGGCGTACATTTGTTAAGTAAACAATGGGCAAGAACAACAACAATGGAGAAATCCATACATCTGATTATTGGGTACTGCCTTGACGGGCGAGTAGGCTACTAGTGTGTCTCCTAAAGGTTCAGTGATTTGACGAAATAAACGCAACCAAGGGCGGTTTCGAAAGACCAAGTTCACAAACGACCGAAAAGGTCGTGTACACGCAAAGAGGAGGGGAAAATAGCCTTCACAGATAAAGTATTTGCCGTAGTTTATACTGCACGTTATTTTCGTTTCCTCAGAGTTCACGGCTTTTTTGGTTTTCTTGATTGTGCCATAGCGAATTATTTGCGATATTTTGTCATCTGACACGGATTTTTCCCCGACTTGTCCCACACGTTTGGCAATGCCCGCGAGGACCATTGTGTCGCTGGTAGGTCTAATCTTAGTTGTAAGGCAATCGTGACCCTAACCATCAACCCTTCCTCTGCAGCCGAGCCTTCGTTTTAAACTTTTAAATTCTTTTAACTTTTGTAATTTATTATTTTTTTTATTTTTAACATTGGATGACAGTCAGTGACCACCAACCAGGTCCTTGCCATTCCGGTTGCATTTGCAACAAACTTATATTATTATTATTACTACTGCAAACTCCGGTAGAGTTAGGACAAAATGTCATTAGCTATTATTTGACGTAAATGGTCTCTAGAATATGCCTGCAAAATGTGAGACCTATCGGTTAAACGGTGTAGGAGTTACGTGCTAGAAACGTATTTACCGGAAGTGAGCTGTATCCACCCAAAACCAAAACTGGTAGAAAAACCTGCCAAGTTACCAAAAACGATCGACCTTTGAAGGTAGTGATATCATTCAACCAAGGAAAGGCCACCAAGGTCAATCCTATTAGCCAAGTTAATCGCACTGACTAATTGTTCGAGCTGTATATTCACTTTCGCTTTAATTTTCGACATTTTCTCATAGAACATTATTTATTATAGAGGTAAAACAGTTATTGTCAAATTTGGAACTGCCGATTAACCCCTTTCAGTTATGCATTAAGTCATGGTTTATCGATCAGCGGCCTTTGGGGATAGGACCCAAAGGACGCTGATCGAAAAACCATGATTAAGTGAAGAAATAGTCGGCCCAGTTCTGCAGAAAGAGTGTAACTCAAAAACTCCAAAATACCAGTATTACCTGGTTGATTTTGGTTTCTATTGTCTGTTGAATTATGCATTACCTTTTTAAATAGCATTCTCCTTCTCAATGTTGTTCAATTCTAGAGAAAACAAACAGATGTCCTTCCGGTTCGCTACCTACTGCGCATATCTACTGCGCAGTCTCCATCATATAAAAGCCGAAGCGGAGCAGTAGAGCTCACTTTTTCGACACCTCTATCGTGCCCAAATGGCGACTAGAGGGGAGGAGGGCGGGAGCAAGGTAATGTATATTTCAACAGGTAATAGAAACCAAAATCAACCAGGTAATACTGGTATTTTGGAGTTTCTAGTTGCCTTGCCACTACTATACCATTACCTTTTTTAATAGCATTCCCATAGACTTTGTCAAGGCGGCGGACACCATTTGACAGGAGTCCCCTCGGGTAGCGACCGGTTCCCTTCACAGAATGGCAATGTGTGTTTAAGGGGTTAAAGCATGTGTCGGGCGGCAATGAATGGCCCAATGCGGTATAGACCCTCCGCTTGATGAGACATGTCTCGGAGGTAATGGGACGTGAAGACAGTAGGGTGTCTCCAGGAGGCAGCTTCCATAATTTCGGGGATAGGAATGTTGCTGTAGTGGGCCCAGGAAGTGGAGATCGCTCGTAGTTCATGGGCCGTAACTCTGATACCCTCCGCAGCACAGTTGATGTCAAGTGCCTCATAAGCTTGTACGATGACACTCTTGAGCCAGGTTGCAATCATCCGAGTAGATGTAATTCCTACTTTGTAATTCCTACTATTCCCTTGCGAATAGGTTTGAAGCGGTTGGCTCGTACTGGGCATAAGGCGCGTTCTTCGTTGTCCCCAAGTATGTTGGAGAAAGAGGGAATGATGAATGGGTTAGTGCGCTCAGTGGGCTTTTGAGATTTTGCACGGAACGATGACCGAGGAGTGAGTGTAACACTGGTGTAGTCCGGGAGGAAAAAACAGTCTTTTTCGGTTGCTGATAATGCTTGTAGTTCACTACAACGGAGGCAGGCAGCCAGGGCTACCAAAAATACGGTTTTTCGTGTAAGATGGCCGAGTCATGAGGAAGCCATTGGCTCATATGGCGGGGCCAGAATGGCCGTGAGGAAAATAGATAGGTCCCAGTTGGGAAACTGCTTGCTGATGCGTGGACGATCTAGGTGGAAGGAATGGATTAGAGACGAAATCCTATAATCTGTGAGGAGGGCAGTATTCCCGGCCGCTGTGAAGACAGCATTTAAGGCGGAGTGGTAGACTAGAATCGTAGAGCCTTTTAACCCGCTTTTGAAAAGGAAGGTTAAAAAGCGGAGGAGGTCATGCATAGGGGAAATGACTGGATTAACTTGTTCTGTGATACACCAATGAAACCAGCGTTTCCAGTGGCTGTCGTATATTTTATTGGTAGAGGAGCAGACAGCCCAGGAAGCGATGCGGGAGGCCTCATCTTCAAAAATGCCTGTTGCGCGGAGGATTCGGATGATACTACCCACCCGTGAAGACGTAGCACCTGGAGATGCGGGTGGAAGATCCGTGCAGTGTTCTGGGATAGGAGGTCCGTTCGGTCTGGTAATTGGATAAGGAGTCGATAAGGAGGCTTAGAAGCAGCGGAAACCAAGCCGCAGTGGGTCAGTTCGGGGCGCTCAGGAGAAAGAGTCCGCAACAATTGGTGATCTTGCGGAGGACAAGTGGAAGGAGGCACGGAGGGGGAAAAACGTATGCGTGAAGCTGGTTCCAATCGAGAGCCAGAGCATCTACTGCCCATGCCCTGGGGTCCGGAAGGGGATTGACGAACCCCCGGGGCATGGAAGGGGATGACGAGGGGACGTCTGGTGTTGAATCTTGTGGCGAAGAGGTCCACTGATGGTTGTTGCCAGAGGAGGAATAGAGTGTGGCAGACTGTTGGATGCAGTGTCCATTCGCTGGTGGGCGGTTTGCGACGAGACAGGGAGTCGGCTACTACATTTAACGACCCTGGGATATGGAGGGGCAGGAAGCAAATCCGATGGCGGATGCAGAATTGGAGGATTTGAGAAGTGATCTGATGCAAGGTGAGAGAGCAAGTTCCGCCTCCCTTGAGGAGGTAGGCAACAGCCGTGGTGTTGTCGATGTGGACTTGTACTACCTGCCCGGTTACGTAATGTCGGAAGTGTTGCAGGCTGAGAAAGACTGCTCGTAAATGCTGGTTGATGAGTTCCTTTGCGTCGGTCATCCAGCAGCCGGAGGCTGTGAGGTTGTTGATGTGGGCTCCCCAGCTTGTTTGGGATGCGTCCATAAAAAGGTGGAGGTGAGGAGGTGGTTCATGGAGGGGTACCGTTGCAGTGAGATTTATGACATCCATCCACCAGAGGAGGGTGTCGGAAGGGAAGGATGAGTCCCGCTGTTGAGGCGGAAGGGTCAGTGCGGTGCGAGGGTCGCTCCAATGGGAGGAACGATAATGGTGCAGTGGATGTGCCATCCATCTTCTGTAGGGAACGAAATCCGTGAAAGAGTCGATAGTTCTAATGGCGGAGGCAATGTCCTGGAACGTGTGGAGAGGTTTGTGCAGAAATTCTCGAGTGGAAAGAGGTGGGATGTTATTCATTCCGGGGATGGCATGACGGAAGCTGTGCGGAGGTTGAAAAGTACTCCTAGAAAAACGAAGGTTTGAGCAGGGTGAAGGTGCGACTTCGGGAGATTTAAGCTTAGTCCTAGGTAATGAAAAAGAGACATGGCAGTGTTTAGATTGTTGGTTAGGGTTAATGGTTGATGATGTGGAAGGAGACAATCGTCGAGGAAGGCATGAATGTGAATGCCTTGTTGGTGGAGGTAGGCCAGAACAGGTCGTAAGACCATGGTGAAGATTCGTGGAGCTGCATTTACGCCAAACGGTAGGCAAAGATACTCGAAGACTGTGCTGTCTAGTAAGAAACGGAGAGGTGGCAGACAGAGGCATGAAGAGGAATGTGAAGGTAGGCGTCGGCCAGGTCGAGGGAAACTGTCCAATCGTTGGGTTGAAGAGATTCACGGATGGAGGATACTGTTTCCATCTGAAAATGTGGGTTATGAACAAAGTGATTGAGAGGTTTGAGGTTGAAGATTACGCGAGTTCCGCCCGTTTCCTTCTCGAAAAGAAAAATGTTGCTGTAAAATCCCTGGGTGAACGGAGGTGATACAATGCGGATGGCTTTCTTTTGAAGGAGGGACATTATTTCTATGCGGAGCGGAAGAATGGGGTTCTGAGTCCCACGGAGGATCTTGCACCGGAGGGCTCGGAAGGAACTTCGGTTTGAAACCTTCTGAAATGATAGAGAGATCACTGGGTCGGAGGTTATTGTTTGCCAGGCCATGGCATAGTAACGAAGGCGTCCCCCTACAGCTTGTGGGGGAGGCGGAATGTCAATAATTGTGACATCCCTGTGTCGGGGTTGGGAGTTGGATCGGTGATGGAAAGGGCGAGGCAGAACGCGGAGCCGGAGGCAGAAGGTGATCGGAAGGCCAGCTGATTTTTCAATCTTCAGCCGGAGGATCAGATTTCGATGGCATGGAACGAAGTCGGCGATTCTTGCGGTACTTGGTATAGCAAGGTTTCCGTGAGATGTTAAGGTGGGGAGGGGGCGCTTTTGGTATTAAGCCCCGAAACAATGACTCCGATTCATGGATGGGCTGATTGCGGAGGAGATGGCGCATTGAAGCGTGGAGGTTTTTGACATATTGAGCGCAACCTCCCGTAGTAAGAGTGTTGAGTTGAAGAGGGCTCGCGTAAACCATTTCTTGGCATGATATGTAGCAAAACAACTTTTGCGGAAGACTTGGTTGATGAGGAACGTTAGTTGGTGGGTGTCATCCGGAGGGTCAGTGTAGAGTCGTTCACATAGTGCATTGGCCGCCGTACTGAGGGCATCCGCTTGGGATGCGGCTCAGAGGCCTTAACGGAGGATGCGGTCATTGTCGCGGAGGACAAAGACAGGGACTGTTGCTCTATGAGGGAGGTAGAGGGCTGAGCAGAAATCCAATTTGGCGTCGGCCGTGAGAAACTCCGACTGGGGGTAGGTATCGAAGTTGCGTGGGTTGGCAGTACCGTTGCCGACAGGTCGGAAGAAGTAATTTTCACGGCCGGGACGAGGCGGAGGAGGATATTTGTCTAGCTCAAGAGGCGATCCGTTCCCAAGTAGGATGCCACCGTTGTGGAGCAGGGTTGTTAAGACCGTTGTGGATTGACCTAAGAGCGGAGGCTGATGAGGTAGTTGATCTCGGAGACCGAAACCAAAGCCCGTTGCTATACCCCTGTTTTTGGAAGCTGGGTCGGTCGTTGCGGAGGGCTTGTATAGGAAGCAGTCCGGAATGATTCCCTCTACTGTCTTCATAAGCTCGGGAAGGGGAATCTCGGAAGGATCAGGATCACCCGAAACCGACGGGTCAGGTGAAAAATAAAAATCCCGGTCGTTGTCGTCCGAAGAACCTGGTGGAATTGGAGGTGGAGTTGGAACGGGTGGAGGTGGAGGCAGAGCGGTAGGAGAGGCAGAGGGACCCGCTTCCACTGCTGATGGGCAATGGTGCTTAGGAATAGAAGTCAACCAAGAGGAAGTATGGTCCGTTGTAGGTGCCTTCCATTTGAAGGTGCGGAGGGAAGAATCCATAAGGGAATGAAATTGAGAAGACGTGAGTGGCTCGTTGGCACGGTGGGCGGTGGAGTGTTCCGAGGAACGGGAAGACGAATATAACAGTGTAACATGAGGACTGACAGAGGAGGCCAGTTTGGCCGCAACTTTCCTTGCTTTCAGTTGAAGTTTGAGACAGGCATACCATTCTTTGGTGCGGGAGAGTTCCTCAGATAAGGACTGTAAATCCCTAGCCGGAAGCGGCTGGCTGCAAGGTATGGGAACGTGGCTGCGGTGTCGCAAGGTGCCGATAATGATTCAGAAAAGAGAAGATTCGGAGGCGGAGGCTCCAAGAATCCTGTCCTGCCGTGAGTTCAAGAATTTCCACGTTCTCGGCAACCGGAGGGACGTAGATCGGTGAGGCGAAACGTCGGGTATGGGAGGAAGAATCATCCCGTGGTGTTCCCTTGGCCCTCGGCATCGTAAGGCGGAAGCGGAGGGTAGAAACAAAGGCGGAGGGTGGAGGCTTGACGTTTCACGGAGTGAAGTAAACAGCGTGGTCGCTAGAGAAGAAAAGGTGAGCTCTACTGCTCCGCTTCGGCTTTTATATGATGGAGGCTGCGCAGTAGACATGCGCAGTAGGTAGCGAACCGGAAGGACATCTCTGTTTGTTTTCTCTAGAATTGAACAGCATTGAGAAGGAGAATGCTATTAAAAAAGGTAATGGTTCAAGGCAACTAGAAACTGTCATTTTCACGAAAATACGTTTAAAGTTTGAGTCTGTACAAATCGCTGTCAAAAGTTTTTTTTGAAGTATTGAATCAGTTATTGTATACACTGTCTACAGGTTGAACTGTTCCTTACAAATCGTAGCATTTAAAACATTCTTTAAATGTGCAATAGTAACAAAAAAATCGCTTTTTACTTACAATATTAAGTTATTAAAAGCCTAATGTTGTAACGTAAAAAGGCTTTAACTGAAGTTATGGCCATTTGTGACAACAGATTGTTACGCAAAAAAGGTGCAATTGCCGTGTTCTCCAGGAAGTAGCAGCCTTTTTGCGTGACAAATTTGCAGACCTAAGCAAGGTACATCTTTTTTGCCGACTGCTAACTTCTGATTGGCTGGTGATACGATGTTGAAAAGTTTTTTGCCAATAATTGGCGACATAGAGAGTGATTTGAGCACTGTTATTCAAAAAGGATGCAACTCGAGTTACACCCTTTCTGCAGAACAGGCCACAGTATCGGAACTGATATTTACCATCACTTCCGGTAGAGCGATATCAAAATGTCATTAAATATTAACTGACGTAAATGGTCTCTAGAATATGCCTGCAAATTTTAAGACCTGTCCGTTAAACGGTTTAGGAGTTATGTGATAAACACTATTTACCGGACGTGAGCTGTTGTAAGGATCGACTGCAGCGTTCTATTCGAAGCCCAAATTGGTTTAATTATCCAATTACTTGTAATTAAGGGGTAACTACCACATTCGGAAAAGCACATCAACTTGATACTTTTGCCAGCAGTTCGAATGTGTGTGCGACAAACTTTCTACGAGAGACAGACATTCCATTCTTGTGTAAATTGTATCCGATTGAGTGGCGCGAAACCACACTATAAGTATTAGAACGTTTTAGCGCCACAAGTCAGACATTCGCAAAGGGATGCTACAAGTGGCGGAGACACTCTTTAGGATCGACTGCAGCGTTCTAGTCGAAGCCCAAATTGGTGTAATTATCCAATTGCCTGTAATTAAGGGGTAATTACTACATTCGGAAAAGTACATCAACTTGATACTTTTGCCAGCAGTTCGAACACGTGTGCGACAAACTTTCTTCGCAGTTGTAACGATTGAAGGGCGGCGAAAAATTACTATAAATTGTAAGAATGTTTTTACCGCCAAAACAGACACTCGCAAAAGGAAGCTACAAGCGGCAGAGACGCTCTTTGCCGGCTTGTGGGAGAAATTCATTTGATCGATGTCTCGTTGTGAAGTTTTATGTTTGTAAATATTGTTGGAGTGAAAAAGAAGTAATTTCAATTATTTTTTGCAATTGAGAGTCGACCATTGAATTTATAATGGCGGCAGCAGTGGTTGCGAACCAAGACCTCTGGAAATTGAATTTGTAATGGCGGCAGCAGTGGTTGCAAACCAAGCCCTCTGGAAATTGAATTTGTAATGGTGGCAGCGGTGGTTGCAAACCAAGCCCTCTGGAAATTGAATTTATAATGGCGGCAGCAGTGGTTGCAAACCAAGCCCTCTGGAAATTGAATTTGTAATGGCAGCAGCGGTGGTTGCAAACCAAGCCCTCTGGAAATTGAATTTATAATGGCGGCAGCGGTGGTTGCAAACCAAGCCCTCTGGAAATTGAATTTGTAATGGCGGCAGCGGTGGTTGCAAACCAAGCCATCTGGAAATTGAATTTATAATGGTGGCAGCGGTGGTTGCAAACCAAGCCCTCTGGAAATTGAATTTATAATGGCGGCAGCGGTGGTCACTAACCAAGTCCTCTATAAGTAAGAATTTTTTTTGGCCGACCATTGAATTTATAATGGTGGCCAACGGTGGAGACTAACCTACGTGTTCTCCAAGGTTAAAGTTTTTTTTGCCGACCATTGAGTTAAAATGGTGTTCTGCGAGAAGTTGGCGACAGGAGTTTATGAACAGCTTCAGGAGGGGAGTCAAGAGCAAAGAAGCAAGAAGATCTCTCCAGTGAGTGTGGCACTTGTCTGGAAGCAAGAAAACGCAAGTTGAAGGCTAAACAGAAGATTGACGGAGAGGATTACTGCAGTTGGGCAATGAACAGAGGCATCCAGGAATGGAGACGAGCGATCCGGTAGGAAGCAGCACAAAGTCGAGTGTCGTGGAAGATTAGGCCGAATCCGGTAACAAGGAATAGGCAGATCGTGGCTGAAGGCTTTTACAGCGGCAGGGAATCGTCGTCAAGGCTGATGTGAGGGCCTCAAAACTTGGGTGTTTCATTGCAACACGGCAACAGGGGTAAGGCAAACTTTTTTTCACACTCTGGTAGTAGGGCGTTGAATTGAAAGGGTTGTTTATTCCGGTACAGTTGCGTGTTGGGATTTTTTTGTGTGTTGATGCTTTTATGTACTGTTTGATACGTAGTATTTACAGTAGTTAAACATGGAATTATTAGAGGGGAGGACGGTTGTTGAATTAAAAGCTGTGTGCGGAGAATTATATTTACATGTGCCTGAACGCGGGAGTAATATTCTTGGGTTGTTTCGAATAGCTCGGCTCACAGAGGTCTCACGGACTTGTGGTTGGGCTTAAAATGTGCGAGTAGCCCTCGTCCGTACGCACATTTCAAGCCTATCCCCATGTCCGTGAGAAGAAGGGATGGAGGGAGGAGAACTTTTGCGGGTGGATCTAGAGACAGCAATTCAAACGGTTGATGATAAAAAAAAGAGAGGGAATTATGGGAACAAGAGAGGTTAGCTTGAAAAGCCGAAGTAGAGGAAAAAATTGCATGAGGATGCATTAAAACTCCAGTTAGAGAGGGAGTTACAAGAAAAAGAGGAACAAAAAGAGAGGGAGTTAAGGGAAAAAGAAGAACGAAAAGAAAGTCTAAAGTAAGCTTTCTTATGGTGTGCGGAAAGTATAAGTGGATGGATTGCTTGTTAAAGAATGTGATCGAGGAAGAAGAGGTGTATTTTTGGGTGCAATGCAGGGTGTTATCCGAGGGGCAGTTTGGTGATGTGCTGGCCCTGTTGCTGCGTTGCAAATGTTTGGTGAAGTGGTGTGCGGTGCTGTGTGATGCTGGTGAAGTGCGGTGCAAGTTGTGTGTGTGGTGAAGTGCTTGATGGCTGTGTGTGCGCAAGAAGGAAGGCTGTGGTGACGAAGTGGTGTTTTCCTAATGTGTGTGATCCGAAGCCTCCTTTGTGCCAACCTGGTGATTAAAATCACTAGTGGACCTGCGGCTAACCAAGATTTGTTTTTGAAACAATTCTTAAACAAGAGTTGGAGGTGTAAGGATCGACTGCAGCGTTCTATTCGAAGCCCAAATTTGTGCCATTATCCAATTACCTGTAATTAAGGGGTAATTACCACATTCGGAAAAGAACATCAACTTGACACTTTTGCCAGCAGTTCGAACGTGTGTGCGACAAACTTTATACTGGAAAGGACATTTCATTCTTCGCAATTGTAACGATTGAAGGCCGGGTGGGGAGGGGGGGATTAATATAAATTGTAAGAACGTTTTTACCGCCAAAACAGACACTCGTAAAAGGAAGCTACAAGCAGCGGAGACGCTCTTTGCCGGCTTGTAGGACAAATTCGTTTGATCGATGTCTCGTTATGAAATTTTATGTTTGTAAATATTGTTAGAGTGAGAAGAAGTAAATTCAATTATTTTTTGCATTCGAGAGTCGACCATTGAATTTATACTGTATATTCACTTCCTGTTTAGTTTTTGACATTTTCTCATAGAACGTCGTCATAAATGTTGTACAGATCTCCTGTAGTAAGTTTCAGCGTATTATATTGTTCAGTTTATTAATGGTCGTGAAAAGTGCATCCCTGTGTTACTATTAACCTATTTTGGTATACTGTATAAGGCCTGTTTCAGATTGCGTGGACCAGCCCATTTTCATTGCCCATGCACTAACTATACCACACAAAAAAATTCATGCTTTTGTCCGATGTGTCCTGATAAAATCACTAAGCTACCTCACTAAAAGTGTTGCAAAGCCATTCATTTTCCTATTTTTCCCGTCGTGAGAAACGGTTTTGCAGCATGCACTCTGACCATTGTAAATGTTGCAAACGCTATTTCATTTAGGTTACTAGAAATTAGTCAGGAGGTGCGTCCTTTTAACTCATGATGTAGAACAAACTTCCTAAGCGAGCAGGCTTTAGATCAAGTAACCGAGCGAACAAATGTTTCTTAAACGATAATATGACATTAACATTTTCATTTCTGTAGGCAAGAATTTGTCAAACTTACTACTCATACAGTAACTCATTTGTGAAGTCTTGCATCATCAACTTTACGTTGTACAAACAGGATTCCTAGTATGGTAATCAGTAACTTGGCATGTTGAAGTGAGCAACGTTTTCACGAAAATTATTTTTTTTAATTAATTTTTTTTAGCCTTAAGTCAGCCGAAGCAATTTAATGCTCGCGTGGCTGAACCGGCTCAATTTTGAACATTGTCAAGACTTTTTTTGAGAAGAAAAAATATCTGGTAAAGAGCGGGAGTCAACCCGGGGGTTCGATCCGGGAAACCTCCGATTATTGTAGGGGCCAAAAGATTGGCCAGGATATTTCCCATAGCCGCTGAAGGAGTATGGTAGCCTCTCACGTTACCCTGGCCGGCAGTCCTGGCAGGGACTGTGCCAAGGTCCCTTTCCAGGGATTCGACCAGATCCGCAAACCTCCAGCAACCAGGCTGAGTTCTCATTGCTCGGCCACGATGACCACAGAATTCAGGTTCTGTAAACATGCAGATGACCGATTGGCAGAATATTAAGCTGTTGGAAGATAGGAAACCAATAGAATTGTTCGAACAATTTGGTTTTCCGGTTCAACGGCATTTACACTCCACAACGTTCACCGAATATTGTGGCCGAACAACCTAGGTGTCGAATGACGTTTTACGATTTTTTTTCCCCCCCGCTGTCGTAGATTCGTGCTGAAGGTGACCGTGGAAAAGCGAGACTTGCCAGCCTCGACAAGCGCCAGGCTTTTTTTAGACAATAGAACCGTGGTTGGCGGAATTTAGATTGCAAAGTCAATTCCAGGTTCGTTGTGAGGCCATTTTTATTTGAACCGAGCACTGTCATCACTTGCAGTAGCCTATATTTGTTTCTGTCTACATGACCTTTCCAAGATATAAGGCTAAAAGCTCGAGCCTACTTTGAATTTCAAAGTTGTTTCCACCCACGGACGGGCTAAATCGAGACAACGTTTCATTTTTGGTTGTAGTTTTTTCTTCTTTTTATTTTTTCACGCAACGCGGTTTCATTAAGAATAGCCTACTCTTCGTTTCGCCCGTCCGGTAAAAAAAAAAAAAAAAGACAGGTTTACGTTTTGGAGGTTTAATGTAGTATACGTCCGAGTAAATATTCTGTTTATCCTTCTCTACGCCTTTTTCAATTAAAATTTCAGCCTAAACGGGATCATTCCGGAAGAACGCATTCGGAAGCGCGTCTGGAAAAATGACCGCCTTTCCTGCGTAAGCTAACACTCGCCGTTTTAGGAGCTGGGATTTTATTCTGCCCAAAACAAAACTTGTTAAGATTCCCGCCACATTTACACTGCATCCATTGAAGTGGTGGATGGAAGTTGACGTTTGATGTCATGATTTGAAATGGTGAAAACTTACGGCGGATTCCTAATACGTTTTGTATCTTAGGCAGACGCATGACTTGTATATTGTTACACTACTTTGAAAATATTCAGTTCTTTTACAATATTATTATTGTTTATCCCAATAATATTTCAAAAATTATCCCCACAAAACAAATTTTGGGACGGGAATAACCACTGCAATTTTGTTAATCAGAAGAAAACTACTTGATGAAACATGCATTCGTAACGATTGTGTAGCGTTCATATTATTACGCTCGATCGCGTCGTCCCGTTTACTCGTTGATTTGGGGGATGTTCATCCCAGCAGAGTGAAACTTTGCGTCTAAATATGAATTCTGCAAGAAAATGAAGTGAATTCGATTATAAACAGTGGCGGAGTGGCTGTAGTAATAAAGGTGCTATGTCAGTGATCTGGGGACGAATTGGGTTGCCAGTTCGAATCCGGGTCATGCCACTCCGACGAAACGTAAGTGTATAAAGGTGGCTTACGTTATTCTAGTGTATAATTTTTGCTGTTTGCCTTGTTTTCCTTTTCCTTTATATAATTTACAGATATTTGTGTATATTTATTTAATCTTCGTCTGCCACTAAAAAGTTAAAAGTGAATGCAAAGAGTAAAATATGCCATAACGTGAGTAAGAATAAGGCGAGATACTATTCAATGGGTTTGACAGTATGACATCGTGAACGTACGATCCGTTGAAAGTTATGCTACCCAAAAACCACAAGCCACCAAGTTTCCAAAAATGGTCGGCCTTTCACCCAAGCAGGAAAAGCCCACTAAGGTTAATCCTATTAGCCAGCAAACGTCCTCGAGTGTGTAGTCTTTCTTCCTTTGTTTGAGCGTGAAAAGTTTTGAGATTTGGGCGCTAGCTTTAATTGTATTTACTTGTATAAAGGTTGGATGACCTTTATACAGCCTTCCTGTATCTCATGAAAGCAGTAAGGTTTCACATGGAATAAACAGTACAGCAACACTGCAGCAACTGGAACCTTACAGGAAAGTTTATTTGTGTTGCTATTTTGACTTCTGATCAGTTAAACCTTATACCTTAAGCATCAAACGGGTTCGTTTTTGTTTTCTAATAGTAGATAAAAATGTAGATGATGATGATGTTAATATTGGCAATTTGTTTATCCCAATCATATGTTCCTTAAAGCAAATTATCTTAGGCCGTATTTCGACCATGTATCATAATTTGGTTTGATGAAGTCACTCACTCACTCGTTTTTTCAAATATCGTTTATTTACACGTGCTTCAAACACCATTACCTTTCTTTCCTCAAACGCTCGTACTCACTTTGTCAGAGACTTCTCCCCACCCCGATCCCCCTTCCCCACTTCATCACACAACGCACTTTTAAAGGACTCGAGACCACTTCTTGAATGAAAAGCTATTGAAGCCTTGGCGTTGTGCTTACATTACCCATAAAATAGGGGGCGCAACCTTCACATGAAAACCACTTACTTTGATTCCTGTGGAAAAAGGTATATAGCCCTTGTTGAGCCAGTTCTTTCGACCAAGGAGAAAACAAAAGCAATAACTTGAATTCTGAAGAGTCCGAAGTGATTCGGGAACCAATCGAAAATAATTAAAACTCGAAGCACGAACTCGAAAGACCAACCAGTGATACGCGGTAGCTACTGTATACAGTGTGTCTCAAAAGTCCTGAACCAGGGAAGCCTATATGGTATAGGCCTATACAGTGGATATGTCTATACGATGTACGCCTATACCATATTAGGCCTGTAAGGTGTACAAATCAGCAAACTATGAGCAAAATATGCACCTAATGGGAATAGCAAATGTCTTCCACAATAGGCGTTCACTCGCAGATCGACACTGTATAGGCCTATACCATATAGGCCTACCTGGTTCAGGACTTCTGAGTCATACTGTATATCTTGGATAGAATTAAAACTTATTAACTTCATGTCAGCAACTTCAGAACAGTTTTTTCTTCGTGAATTAGCTTTAGAAATTATCCTAATAGCAGTTCATATTATTTTTACACCTTGGCAAAATAAGATTTATACACCAACCATCATATAAAAAACAAAAAGCCCACGCTTAGTGGAGAAATTAGCAGAGGTAAAATACTTATTTACAACTGCCAGTCGCCGGAAAGGACTAAAAAAATCCCCAACTTAATTCCACCGGGTGTTACATTAGTTGAAAGATTAAATGAAAAACTTGTGCTTCGTACGTTTGGTAGTATTATTTTTAAGTTTTTCCTTTATCCTTTGAACTATAGTACTCGTTGTGATTACTCTGATTATTTTTGTCTGCTGGTTTGCCTTTTTTGAAAGGCCAAACCACTTTCAACATGGCGGATTTTTTGCTTTTTTTTACCACATTTGGCTTTTGATGGGTGAATGGTATCACTTCTTTTTTTTGTACAACTTTTTTTTACAATGGTTATTATTTTTTTGTTTTGAGTTTATTAAATATCTGTTACAAATTATACCACGAGCCACGGATGTTTGCCGTTAGTGCGACTAGGAAGTTGGATTTGGGATTTATATTCGAATGGCGTCGCACTTCTGGTTA
>JAHWFP010056850.1:755-25649 GCA_023313725.1 Lithobius niger
TTAGGCTACTTGTTTGGACAATCGTTCATGATTTTAATGCTTAGGAATTTTTTTTGGAGGGGGATGGAGAAATATTTAAAACAACTTCTACCGTATGACATTTTTTTTGTTGTCAGGGGAGGGGAGGGGGGTGGCGCAAATTCATAAAACTACTTTTGGGCGATGACTATGCTATCTAGATATTTCAACCTTATCAGTCGTGCGACGTGGCAACTGGCAACTTCACAGTAGGAAAAATGAAATGTGCAAAACGCCAAAACCAAACGTTTTGGAGGCCTCCCGTATCATAAAACTGCCAAACGGTACTGAATATTTTTAATGTTGATTCAGTTCACTAGTGTTTTAATTAAACTTACAGTTTAAAATGAAACCAATAGAAGAATCGTAGTGGGCTCGTGTTTAATCGAGAGGTGCGTGCCGCCATTCTATCCGACACAGTTGATCAATACATGTATGGGGGATTGAGGCAAAAACGCTAGAAATGCAAGCGACCACTGGTCTTACGGTTGCATACGCGTCGTGGAACCGCTGCCAAGAAATCATTTGGGTGTTAAGATTGTATGCTTAGGAGGGGTAATTCTTCACACGTGTTAGACAATTAGTAGCCATATCGATGGCTGTATTCACAAGGGAAAACTAATCGACTCTCACTATAATTGGTTTAATCAAATTTATTATTTTATTTATTTGTATCTTCAAAGAATAAATTATAGTTCGACCGTCCATGCACCATCACTTGCCATAATTAAGCATAGTTGTAATGTAACTTCTGCATATCTGCTTTAACCCTCTGGGCCCTAAGGTTTCCTTTTCATAACTCAAACGTATATAATGTAAAGCCGATATATCGGCTTCTAGGGCCCAGAGGGTTAAAAAAAATCCGAAATGAAAACCGATTTTTTCAATATGTTTGGTTCGATTTTGGTTTTGGAGTAAAAACCGTAACCGCGGTTCGGTTTCGGTTACCGACACAGCACTAGTAAACATTTGCGGATTGTTGAGTTTTAAAGAGCACTGCTAAAATGCGCTTTCTGGTGGCCATATAAACATACAGTAGTGATTTTCTGTTCTTTTTACTGCACAAATGGAGCATTAACACCTACACCTAAAATTTATACATAATGTTTCAAAAAAGCGTGTCCCCCTGGGGTTTATATTGTATTCTTCCGTTGACAAGCAACTCTGTTCGGGGGTTGATTAGTTTTTCCTGTATCAAAAAATTGCACACCAGCTGACACCAGGGTTCGAGAGAATTCCATAACAGAAACCTGGTTACAATGGGATAGGATGAATTTTACAAAAGTTTGGGGCCAAAACTAGTTTTACGTTTTTGATCCACTGAACAAGTCTTGTAGTGTTTTTTGTCTCCAACTTTCTTAACGGGTTTACAGGAATATTGCAAAATAAATAAAATGACAAAAGAAACAAACACCATTTTGAAATCTTTCAAGTATTCTGGGGAGGGTTTTAATAATTTGGGTCAATTTTGGTTCGGTTACTGGGGTATTTGGAAAATTCTTTACTCCGGCTGACACCACCTTGGATGGAAGACTAATTACTGTATAGCTCCACAAAGAAATTTATTCTATAGAATTTAAGCAAAGATGGTACATTTTGCTTCAATTTATCAAAGAAAAGGATTTTTTTTTTAACTCAACAAAACTCGATAAATTTGAGTTTGGAGTTTTCAGATCGAATCTAGTTTACGTAACAAACTCAAACTCACGACTGTTTTAGAGTTTGGCACACCCCTACTGCATACATTCTGCAGTAATATAGCCACTAACATTCCATTTGGAACACGGTGTTAAAAGGGTGCCAAAAAGGACTTTACTAAAAACAGTGTACAAATCCTCAACATAAATAATAATACACTCCATGGTTTAGATCCAAAATGGGTTTAGAACTTTAGATCGTAATTTTACATGTTTAAATCGCAAATTTGAGTCAGTAGTGATAAAGAAATGCGTTTACCATAAATCGTGTATTAAATGCCAATGAGCTTATGCAGTTACCTTGGCTAATCCAGGCCCATTTTCTAAACTTAGTTCTGTCCAGGCAGGACGTTTTCTCTATCATGGAAGAGGCGACAATGCGATCATTAACACACGTGACCTCGATTTAATGTAGCATTAATGCAACGTCTCTTTCTCATTCATTCATAAATTTAGGTTATTGCATGTCTCTCCTCCAAAATCCAACATAATTCAGTTTAATTTGTTACGAAATTATTACAAAAACGAACCTTGACTGACGATGTGGGCAGAGTTTGATGGTTTCCAGACTACATGGCCATAGGTCGCAAGAACCTGCTTTTAAGTTGGCATAGGTTACGGTTACGCCCTGCGGAGAGCAATACACTATATGCACGACTAACGGACACCAATGCCAATTTAACCCATAACCGCCTAGATACGAACGTACGCCTTCAACGTATAACAGCGAAAAACTAAGTCCCAGCGCGAACTTTGTGAGGGGTCCCCAAACATTGCGGGCAGTCACAGCCCAGTGGTCAGCGTCGTCGGCTCAAAACCAAGAGAATGCCGGTTCGAATCCGAGAACCGACCCAAGTACCATATGGACTCTAAAAATAAGGGTCTGAAAGCTCTTTCAGGCGGTTATGGGTTAAGATGCAAGTTCCTACGACCAGTAGTCATGTAGCCTGGATCCCGTCAAATTCTATACATACCTCATCGTACCTTCGTAATACCGTAAATCGTGGATTAAACGCTCATGGGCGTATGCAGTTAATTTGGCAAAAATAGGGGGCTGGGCTTTAAATCAAGTATTATCAATTTTCTAACCTTTCTGGACATCTATTACATCTATTACTATTGAGTAATCTCTGAAAGACCAATTTTTACATCCTTTTAATTGTTGTGGAAAAAGGAATATGTGAGAGATGCCCAAGCCTTGTGCATGTGCTAGGAGCTAAAGGAAGAGTCCACCATTACTGCAGGGAGGGAGAAGGGGCCAGTAAACATAGCAAGCAGTACTATCTTTATTCACATCATACAGGGTGTCAGAAAAGTCATGGTCATAACTTACATGGTATGTAGTACTCATCTAGACGAACAAAAAAGTCCATATAAACATAGGTCCGAAATCGGCCGGTTTCCAAGATCCAGTGACCTTTGTCCCACAAAAACACACACGAATTTTTAGCCAACATTCAGGGGCAGCGAACTAAATCCAGAAACATAAAAAACAATGTCTCTTAAAGACAAGTGAAATAATGCCCAGCCTGGAAATAAGCGGTGGTGTTTACCCCCTTTACCTCAAAGCAGTAGAAGCGTCTTCTTAGTATTTTGTAAGAAAGCCAGTTCACACAACAAGACACTGCACTCTTTTGGGATTCACTCTACTGCATTCAGTGTGCCACATCATGCTGGCACCCGCTGTAGGCTTAAAAATAAGTAATATCTAAGCAATGCGAAATGCTGAGTACGTGCCCCACAAGAGACGAATTTAGTTGTGTGAAGTCACAGAGGCCAATAACTTGACCCGAGAAGCGTGCGGCAAGAGCGGAGCGATAGACCGCCACCACCAACTCGCTTGCTCGCTGCTGCTCCCGCCGCCTGCTCTCGGATCAAGTGACTAGCCCCTGTGTGTGAAGTCAGTGGTGTGACGACATATCCAGCCATGATCCATTTGTGATAAGTCACTAGTTTCTTTTCCTGAGAAACCTACAAAGCGAAAACTCGCTGGAAACAAAATTATGGGAACATAAGGAGGTATTGGTTGAATCCTGAAAAGATGCAGGGCGATTCTCCACGACATCAGAACAGATGTTCAAAGTGGCCGCCATTTGCCTGGATGCTTGTCTCCGCTCTTCCGCTAAGGGATGCACGGATTCTCTCGCTAATCCTTGGTTTTGCCTCACTTGCAGAAATGCAGCTTCCACTTGTTGCCGCAGTTGTGCCTCAGGTTCAATGTTTCTTGAATACACGAGTCCCTTCACGTAGCCCCAGATGCAAAAGTCCGATGGGTTCAGGTCTGGAGATCGGGGAGGCCACGGACGTGGTCCGCCTCGGCCAATCCATCTCTATCCAAACAGCTCATTGAGGTGTTGCATGAGCCACATCATCTGACGTGTCATGAGTGAGACATTTTCGAGTAGACCAGGTAGGTCATCTCGCAGGAAGGTGAGGTGTGAGTTCCCAGCAAACCTGTTGGGTAAAACATGCGGCCCTATGAGAACATCCCTTATGATACCAGCCCACACATTGATGGAGAACCGACGCTGATGCCGTGATTCCAGGATCGCGTGGGGATTTCCATTAGCCCAAACATGGGTGTTATGGAAGTTGACAATTCCATCACGGGTAAATCCAGCTTCATCAGTAAATAACACATTATGCAGGAAGAGAGGGTTAGCAGTGCAATGCTGATGCAGCCACTGGCAGAATTCAGCCCGTGCCAGTTAGTCGTTTTCGTCTAGGGCTTGCACTCTCTGCAGGTGGTAAGGACGCAGCAATTGTTCATGGAGGATTCTCCAGACAACATCATGGTTTACATTTTCTGCTGCGGCAATTCGCCGTGTACTCGTTCCCGGGTGCTCGTCAACTCTCTGTAGCACTCGCTCTTCCAGTTCAGGAGTTCGGACCGTTCATGGTCTTCCCTCTCGTGTTTGGATAGGTTTCAGCGTACAACTGTGCAGATTCCGCTGCGTTTCCATTGGCCCGGCCATACATGAAATGCATGTTGGCCATCTCTTGATTGGTATGGTTAACAGCCATTGTGCTCTGGCAATACGTACAAACACATAACCAGACACTGTAACTGTGAGATGTACTTGTGCTCAACACATGGGGAATGTCTGGGCACAGCTCATGAAGTAGGGATTTTTCACTTGTCTTTAAGAGACATTGTTTTTAATGTTTCTGAATTTATCTTGCTGCCCCTGAATGTTGACTGAAAATGTGTGTTTTGTGGGACAAAGGTCACTGGATCTTGGAAACCGGTTGATTCCGCACCTATGTTTATATGGACTTTTTTGTTCGTCTAGATGAGTACTACATACCATGTAAGTTAAGACCATGACTTTTCTGACACCCTGTATAACTATTAGATAATTTTTCGTAGAAAAACGACAATTTGAGGGGTGGGCTTTAACTCCACTATTTCATGATTTTGACTTTACAGCATTTTAGGGGGTGGGCTTTAGTTGAACTGGGCTTTTAAGACACGATTTACGGTAAATTAGTTTAAAATAAATTATGTTGGAATTTGGAGGAGGGACGATCTAATAAACTAAACTTGTGAATAAATGAGAACATTGCGCTAATGCTCGAGTGGAACCAGATCACGTATGTGATGGAGCAAACACTTCAGTAAAAAAGTTACTCAAAGTCAGATCATGAATGTGTGAAGTTTTTAGTTGACTTGGCAGTAGAAAAACTATTGAAAATTACTGTGAAAGTTCATTTTAACAATTCTACAGTGTAGGAAATAAAACGCATAATTCAGACAAGGGTACGGTAGGCTATTGTCTGAAATTGTGCATTTTATTTCCTGAACTGTCGAACATTTAGCAAAAAGAACGTTTTGTTAAATGAAGCTTATAGTCAATGTTGCAATAGAAAAACTTAAGAATGCCGCCAAACCCAGGCTAATTATTCTTTCTTTTGCCTTACCAAATATATACATTACCTGTTTATACCATTCTTCTGTAGAATGCTTTTCCCGTAAAGATTAAAATTGTAGGCCTACGGCCACCAGCTTTTAACACAGTGAGCATGCACTAACTCCTCCATAATCTAGCCCTGTCAGATCCGAGAGTCATCTCTAACTTCTAAGCATCGGGTGGTGACATGAGAGGAGAGGTAGGGTGGGTACTGGTTATGTATAGTTACGTTAAGACATAGAAACAAGAACCAGCCAGGGTCAGCCGACATTCTCAAGTATCTATACGACGTCAAAACTATACATTACCTGTAAATTTATAGCATTCTGCAGACCTCGTCCAAGCCAGCATTGGGCACTACCTGAACGAGTACAACAGGGTTACGAGCTGGTACCCCCAGGGTCAAAAGACCCCAGAACCAAAGAATACCTGTCGTTCTTCATTTTTTTTTTTGAAAAAGGCGTTTTAGATCAAAGGAAAACGAGATGTAAACTGGAAAGGCGAAAGCAGACCAAAATAAAAAAGTTGGGAAGCAGGAGTTAAACGATAAGAAAAATTTTGTCTCCTTCTGTCGTTTTAAAAAATTTTTTTTTTTTTTTAAGCAAGCCAGAATCGAAGCAAAAGCATATGTTTATGTTTTTGGAGGTTCAGGGATAAGATGTCGCATATAGGTGCATGTGGCCTGAAAACAGGATGAATCTGCAGGTCGACGGATCATAGCCCAGACCCAGGGTTGAGGCTGGAGAAGGTCTTGGTGAATGACAGAGAACCAGAAGACCCAGGCGGTGACAGCAGTGGAAGAAGGCATGTAGGGGCGACGACAGATGGGCCTGCAGAGAAACGACAGCGGAGGCGAGGGACGTCTCGTGTGTCGAAACAGCAACAGAAACTGGCAGAAGACGACTCTGGAGGAGAGAGATGTAAAGTTGGGACAGCGACAGAAGCCAGGGAAACTGGAGAAGTCTTCTATCTTTATTTTTTTTTTGAGGTGGGCTTGGAATGAAGTGGAAGCTTACACGGACGGAAGTACTTGTCGAGGTGTATTCAAAACTTAGTCAGCAGGATCCATGATGAACGTAAACAGAATACTGAGGGTAGAGAGGTTAATAAAACGTTTTATGGATTCAGGGCGCTGAAAAAAAGATCATAGACAAGACCAAAGTTTACGTATTCAAAACAGAGTCCAAACTAGGCACAAGCTGGCCAACAATTGACACACAACAACAATACAATACGTGGCCGAGTTGGTAGAGGCATGTGCCTGAAGGTAAAAAGCTCTCCTTCAAGTTGCTAGTTTGAGTAATGTCCGGAGACAGACAGCAGATATAAAAATTATATGGCAGGTAAGGGGTTAAAGCATGAAGACCCTAGGCCTAGAAGGCACTAACGTGACGTGTAAACCAGGGTAGCAGAAGCTGCTGAGAGAACAGGAAGTCTTGTAAGGTTACAGGAAAACAGTTACTGGAAGCTGCTGGAGGTTGTTTCAGTCTTGAAAAGGAAGCGTCGTGAGAAAAGGTGGTGACAGTCTGTGAGAAACGCTGGAGATTTCGGCTGGTTGGTTTGCGCAGGCGAAGTGAAAATGTGCGGAAGATCTCGGAAAAACGAGACAGGGTTCCGTACGATCCTCCGTGGATTAGAGTGGTGAAGAATTCTAAAAGTTCAGTGACGGTGAAGCACAAACATGGTATTTTTTTTAAGATAAAAAAAAACGGCTGTTGATGGCGGTGGAAGCCAAGGGAATATCCGTTGGCCGAGGCCCGGCAAGGAGCGTATGGCAAGTCCCTGTGGTGATGGAATCAGAGCATTGAAGAATCCCCGGGAGAACTAATACGGGAAGCTGTGCAGGAGTCATACTGCCAAATGGAGGCGGCAGGAAACTGACGGTGAAAAAGAGGCTGTCGCTGTTTTCCATCCAATGTCATAACATTAAAGAGAGGCTGTCCATCAATCGGGTGGAGACGGTCAACTGGAACTGTCAGGGCATCTTGGACACCGGTCGGCGACAACAGTGGGGCAGAGGAAGAAGCTGGATCAAGTGGGATGTCCGGTGTAGAAAAGTCTGGTGCGGAAACCTCTGTTGGCGGGACGGCAGATGGTGATGAAGCAGCTATTAGGTGAGGATCGTGATGTCGCTTTCTGCCCTGTCTGAGATAAGATACAACTGGCAAGCGCCCGTAAGCCGGCTGGTGAGTAGACAGATGGGCGCAATGTCGAAGGCGCCAGTTACTGAGGTAAGAATCAGATAATGGATAGAAAAGCTTAATGACTGAGCGTACCTACTGCAATTGGTCGTGTTGTTGTGAATGTTGTCG
This sequence comes from Lithobius niger, assembly GCA_023313725.1. Taxonomy (NCBI): domain Eukaryota; kingdom Metazoa; phylum Arthropoda; class Chilopoda; order Lithobiomorpha; family Lithobiidae; genus Lithobius; species Lithobius niger. Next base: position 8,694 of record JAHWFP010056850.1, read on the forward strand.
CTGCAGGTTGGATACTTCAGTAGTGAAAGCCACGTTGGCGCCATGAAGAATGTCCGAATGAAGCTTGAAATCGTCGAACAGGGCCACGACAGGAGCAAGACTGGACAGAAGGGGCTTTCGTTTAATACCATTCAGATGGAGCACGTGGCATAGCCTCCTGGCTAGACCCGAAGCAGTGGTCAAAATCGTCGAGGGAGGTACGTGGTTAGGAGGTAGTGCAGTGACCATGGCAGGGTCAGAGCCAACGATGGTCAGAAGCCAAACCTGACGCAGGTCTGTTGTCAGACGTACCCCAAGGAATTGCCCGAGATGGAACCAGGAACGGAGCCAAGAGCAGTTGCAGTCGGAAAGGCAGAGACAACACGATGATCGTGAGGGGTCTGCTGTGCGGAAGACTGGACACGCAAGCCGCAAGTCTACTTGACGGTAATCTGGATTGTGATGCTGGTAAGGCCTGACGATCCGGGAGCGGCGAGGATGGCTTGGGTTGTGCTTGTGCCGTCGGTTTACGAGAGGATTACTTTGTTGCCTCCTTTTTGGATGGACCAGAAGTAGACGCGGTGGCTACTGCCGATGATTTGTGATGCGAAAAGCAACCAATCCCATTCTTTCGGTCATGCACATTGTAGAGTATGGGCCCTGGACTTGATTTACATGCGTCAATTTTGGGTCAGGTTGGACTGTGGATTGTGAGGGAGATTGCACAAGGGTTGAGATAGCGATGGCAGGAGCGATGGCGGATACACACTTGGTGGGGATTGATTGTCTTTACCAAACATGATTGCAGCATATGTGCAGCGTTCGATCCTTGACAAGAGGATCAGAGGAAGGAGGAAGGTCTTGCTTACGCATGATGGAAGAAAGCATACACAAAAGGAAACGTATAATAGAAGTCAAAGAATGATGGTGTGTGAAGAACAATCCAGTGGTTGTGTGGCAGATGTTATTCCCACCAAAACGAAGGCCGAAAGGAATCCTGGGAAGGCGGCGATATGCCATTGAGTACAGACAGGTGGCAGCAGCAAACGGCATCAACAAGAAATCAGGTCAGCTTTGCATCTTCTTTGCTTTTTTTTTGTGTAGGGCAGGACGAGACCTAACCTATGCGAGTCCTCCGTGGAAATGTAGAAGTGGTAGGTAAGAAGGCGTCCTGGCGACAGATGATGGCAGAGCGTAATAGGGCCAGCAACTGCTAGCTCGAGGCATGACACTCCAGCACCCCTTCCTCTCTTTGTTTGCAGAACACCAGTCCTTCTGCAGGGGAGTGACGAGCCGGAACGGAGTTGTACGTGCATTGGCAAAGAACGGAGCCGCAACCTCGGGGAACGAAACACCACAGCAACAGGCAACGATGGCAGATAATAGACCTCTGACAGTGACAAATGACGAAGGCGTGGGAAGGTTCCTGTTCTCCCCAAGAAGCGTGGAGTGGCCATTGCGACAGTACGCCATGCAAGAAACAGAAGATCCGTGGCCGAAGGATACCATTGATAACTTCTGTCGTATGCTGAAGGGACGTTAAGATGAGGACTCCTTGCTGACGCACAATGGGCCTCTTTCCTGGGTTTTTTTTTTAACAGGAGGAGGTTGAGATGGAATTCGTAGGGGAATCCTCAGTGGCCGATAAGATTGCTCCACTCCCCGAAAGCGACAAACGTAATGTCGAAAAGGTGATGAAATAGTGGATGGCAGGTCAGTAACAATCGCAGCGAACCTACAGTGCAGTCACACGGGCTCAGGAAGGCGATTCGAAAGACCGGGTATTATCCAATGCCGGTAGAAGAACTAACAGGAAGCCAGGCCCAACTAGGAGCTGCAGAAGTTCGTGACAGTAGACAGCCGAGACGGTGAAGACAATAGGTAGAAGAGATGACTCCCAGATCCGACGGGGCTCTTTTATGAAGGAGTTTGCGCATACGCACTGGGTTACAAGCTGGCGGCCATAGTCCTGCAACTTTAGTCTCTCGGCAGAAAGCATTTCAACGGAAGAATGCAATAAAATTACAGGTACTGTATATTTTCGACGGCATACAGAAATGATGATTTAGGCTAAGGGTAAGCTTAACTCCATTCACAAGTTCGAACCATTTCAGGGTGGCGGTCTTTAGCTCCAAGTCGGCATTTAATAGACAATTTACGGTGCATCAACACAAAGAGAAAAAAGTAAATACCTGGCGAATGGGTCGTCTCGTTTATAGTTGAATTGTCATGAATCAACAAGGTGCCTAAAATTTGAACAACAAAAATTAAGTGACAACCAATTTTCCAACTATATTACTTGTTACAAAAAACCACTGTAAAAATATGCAATCCTGTACTCGTGTAAATAATCTTGTAACCAACCCTCTCAAATGTCAATCTAGTAGCAGTTGCCATATAGAAAGCATTCGCCATTTCACAATTTCTACTCGCCACATACCAACTACACATCTTTCATGAAGCACGGTTTCTCCAATTTCTGAATTTATGAACTTGCACAATTTTTTCAACCCCAGTATTAATGCAGAAAAAGCTGTTAAAGATATAGCCCTTATAAATCTAAGCTTAACGCTGCAAACCATTAGTTTCTAACTAATACGGTTTCAGAGATATCCATCTTTTGATTGGCATTATCTATTGCTAGTTGCCGTTTTGGCTAAAAATGCTAAATTCCAAATCACCAACTGTTGATTTCCATTCGCCAAATGGTGACCAAGATGAGGGCTGCTTGTAACTGACCTTTTCCACGATTGGTTGGCTGGCTTTTTTCCCCTATTTTGCCAGGTATTCAGTGTCCCACTAACAAGAAAATTAACTTGCAAATTTTTGGAAAGCTCTTATAGAGAGGTATCAAATTAAAATAAAGGTGCCGAATTCGTCACTGATGCTCATCCCTGCCCAACTTGGGAAGGCTCTATGTGGCTTCTGCATGTTGTTGTGTTAGTTGTGGATCCCCAGCGAAATGCTGATTGTTGCGTTAACATTTTGATTTTGGCCAATGCTAGTATTAAGGAAAATCGGAAACAAGCCAACAGCGAAAAACATACACTAGAAATAACGTAGTTCAGTAAGCCACCTTTATGCACTTACGTTTCGTCGGAGTGGCATGACCCGGATTCGAACCGGCTACCCAGTTCGCCCCCAGATCACTTGCATAGCGCCTTAGTCGCTATGGCCACATCCTCAACTGGCATAAAGATAACTCACTGGACCCATTATTAAGGTCACAACCGTTACCAGGGCTCCATTCGACCGAAAGTCACTAGACCAAGCCTAGACTAATCAAATTTTAAAATAATAATGTGCCATAATGTTTCTCTTTTATATTTGGCTGTTGACTTTACATCACAGGATAGTTTGGGGAAGAATAATAAGGGGAAACGAGTACGGTTTCAGCAAGCAAAATTTAATAGTAGAAACGTCTGCTTGTTTGGGGCTGCATTCTACTGAACAGACACCCGAGCCTAGGCCTATTTTTACCAATTGATCATTTAATATCAATTAGCTGTCATCCACAAGGATCTATACAGAAATCTCTAGATCGCTAGGTGAGGCCAAACAAGGTCGAAAACAAATACGGATGCAACCCTATTTACGTTGCCTTTTACGTGGACTTTTATGTCAGACTGCCTGAGCGGCGAATCGATCCCACGACCTTTGAAATCAAAGGCCGAGGTCCTACCGCTGAGCCATATTGACACGGCCTCAGTACGGCCTCGAAAGTCCTGTCCGTACGGCTCAGCGGTAGGACCTCAAGCCTTCCGATTTCAAAGGTTGTGGGTTCGATTCCCCGCAGTCTGACACATAAGTTCAAAAGGCAACGTAAATAGGTTTGCATCTGTATTTATTTAACCAATCTCGAGCCCATTGGCTTTCCGTCCTGTTTTAAGGGCAAAAATAGTCATCTATAGAGATCTTTATGGGTGAGAGCTCATTGGTATTAAAAAGTATTGAAATGGTGTGGTGAAAAATCAATAAAAAATGGAGCCAATTTTTGGATTTGCGCCTCATTACTTACAAAGGGGTAAGTATGAAATTAAAAGGCAAAGAAGTGTCTAACTTAATGACAGCCATCAGTTGTGATGTCAGAATTTTTTTGGGTTATAATTAAACTTCGCTCAATGCACAAATATTTCATACTTTTTAGCATTCATATTTTTGATTGGCAGATATCGTTCAAAAGCAGTTCCCAGCGATGCCACGTCGAAATAGCATTACGAGTGTTATGGCCACGGGGTATGCAATTTTCAGGCTGAGAAGCCAACATTCAATAAGGAACACAAGTACATTTACCAAAACATTGTAAAATGTAATATTTAATATACTTACAGTTTTCATTCTTCAGAGTGCAATTTGCACTGTCATGCTCTGTCACATTGACACACTCGTAATCTGTACCTGCATAACACAAAACCCAAGTCAAAACAAGAATAGCCACCTACCACAAGTTTTGTTTCAGAGACGATTAACACACCTTTAGTGAATCACACACTACTGAAGGGACATTCACATGCAAGAACAATATTTTTTTGTTTCAAAATGTAGAGGCTGATGGATTGGACACGATGAGAGAATTCTTTAGTAATTTTACTCCCCAGCTCTCTTATGACCTTTTAAGCCCGCCACCAAATTTCACAAACTCAAGGGACCTTGCCGATTCACAACACCTTTTTTTAAATATAAGCCAAACATAGGTGTAGCCTTCGACGTTTAAAAAACTTAAAACAGTTTACATTTTTTTTGTGTGCTAAAATACTAAGTCGCAGACCCTATCTAACATTAAGGTTGATTTATTTTCTTCTGTCGAGTAAAATATGTAATGCAGGCCGATAATAAAAAAAAAAATCAACATACACACCAATACCTCATCAATATGGAACTGAAAGCAATTGTGAGGATTAAAAGTAGGATGTCCGAGAGTCTAACCCACTTCGAAACTTTGCTTAAACTTTTGCTTGGGAAAATTATAGGCCTAGTACAGTTACGCTAACTCTACTAAAATTTGTTTCTTTTATTTTAAATCTCATAACTTTTTTTTTTAATTTAGTACATGTGTCCAATATATAGATAACATCACGAAGAAGCAGGAAGATCCAGCAAGAATAACAATACCACCAAATTTTTTTTTTTTTTCCTGTTCAGTAAAACACCAAAAGTTCCCTCATTTAAATTTTCGGTGAAAAACAAGAGGCCGTTCACCTTCTTCGGAACGCAACGAGGCACAAAACTTTGAAAACGAACGTTACATGGTTGTGGCTATTATCAAGCAGACGACGCGCGAGTGAGAGAACCACTGATCTATGCACAATTACGCTCTCAAGCCCCACTGCTTGTCAAGCTTGGCTTTCACATCAGAACCTACTGATTGTTCCATCAACACGTGGGAGGCTCCAGTCAGGTTCATGAGTGAAACCTTCTTGCCCTTGAAACGAAGAATGGCCAGAGATTCAAGGGCCCTCAGATGCCCTCCTTGGAGAGAATTGGAGGAAAGTAAAACTGTTGTGGCATTCCAAGCAATCTGGTGCTGCTGATGTTTGACATGCTGGGCGATGCCGTTGAGTATGTCTCCCCTCTTTACAGCTGTGATGTGTTCGCCTATCCTCTCGAGCAACTGTCTCCTGGTCTCGCCAATGTAGACGGCGTTGCACTGGCAGCATGGGACACAGTAGACCACACCACTCCTTCGGCCCAAGCGTGTTGGAAAGAACTCAGCAGGTGGAGGGGAAGGGGGTGGGGGAGACGGTGCACTCACAACTGGTGCCTCGGCTGGGTTCCTGCACTTCTGGCGGGTGGGGTAACGATGCGTGCGTTGAATAGCCTGGGAAGGGGGTGCCACGGGAGGTGAGGGGGGAGAGGGAGAGTGGGTGTGGGGGAGGGGTGCACGGTCCTCTTCGAACGTGGATGCCTCAGCATCTTTTTGAGGTTGGGAGGGTATCTCAAGAAGCACTTCACTCCATTTTCTGTGAACGCACGTTGCACTCTGGTTTTGGAAACTAAAATAAGTAACGAACTTGTTGAAAAAGTGTGTGACCAAGTGCAAGTGAACGTCGAACGCAGACGGACTTTTGTGCAACAAGATTTGAAAAAACTCCAAAAAAAGGGGATCCACCCCATTTTTTATGCCAGGAAGAAGGTTTCCACCATGCTTGTTGATAAAAACGACGTCAACCATTCTTCTGAGGATGTTAGACAACGATTTGAAAACCGAACGGAAAGCCGCACAGAAAACGAATCCGAAACCGTCAGTACCAGGTGTGAGCAGGAGAAGCCAACCGTCAGTAGAGCTAGGAGCCCTGCGGGAAAGCCGACCGAGGAAGGATGGGGCAGCAAACGCGAGCAGCTTTACGGGAAAGAGGAACGCCAGTCCCCAGGAAGAAATGGAAAAGAACCAGCATGGAATTCAGCTTAAGCCACATCCCTTCGTTGTTAACTTGTTTAAAAGAAACCTGGATCCTGAAGAGATCAAATTTCTACAACGTGATCAGAAATTTATTCCTGAATGGCAAGACCCAAACCCAGATCGGATGGCGAATTTTGTAGCCGATGTGCAAGTTTTGATTGGGAGGTACCAAATGGACCACAACGTTGTGTGTAACCTGCAAAAAAGTGTGATGGGATTGGATAAGCGTAGGGAAGAGTGTAACGTTTCGAAGCAACAAATGCAGGCACTCAATAGGCTTAAAAAAGACAAGTCCATTTTTGTCACGCGGGCGGATAAATCTAACCTAACTGTAGTTTTAGACCGTGACGAGTACATCCAAAGGCTGGAAGAAGGGCTACAAGACCGCAAAATGTACCACCAGTTAGAATTTGACGTTGGGCACACGCTCCATTCATGCTTCGAAGGACACCTAAAGAAGCTGGTTAAAGAAAAACTGCTCACTGAGGATGTTGCAAAGCACCTCCGTCCATGTGCTGAAGCAAAATTACCTAGTGTGTTTGGCCAAGTGAAAATACACAAGCCAGGGAATCCGATTCGTGTGATTACATCAGCTGTGGGGGGCCCAGCCCAATCGATCGACAGGTTCCTTGCGCCGAGGCTGCAGAAGTATGTCTGGGGTCAACGTGGGCTGTGGGACACTACCGATTTTCTCAGGAGGCTGAAAGGGGTGAAGTTGGAAGAGGAGGATGTCCTTAGATCATTCGACATTACGGCCTTGTTAAGCCTGTCACACCGCCTCATCATGCAAAAATTTGATGAGGCAGCACGGCGACAAAAGATCAAGGAGAAGGAAGTTCAGCTTGACCGGCGACTACTAAAAGCATTGCTTGCAAACATCTATGTCCAGTTCCAAGGGGTCACCTACTGGCAAGTTTCCGGCACCCCAATGGGGTATTCCTCATCACCTAGGATTGCGGAGATTGTCCTTCAAGGCCTCGACGAAGAAGTTGTTCGCAAGCATCCATCCATCAAGATCTGGGCGAGATTTGTGGACGATACCTTCACTGCCGGGAAGGAGGAAGATTTAGAAGAAGTTGAGAAGACACTCAACTCTTGGACTGATGATCTTGGCTTTACATCGGAAAAAGAAGAGAGTGGCAGGCTCCCTTTCCTTGACACGATGGTAAGCAGAGGGAAGAAGGGCAAGCTATGCTGGGAACCGTACGTAAAACCAACTCAAACGGACCGGGGAATTGAGTTTTCATCAGGGCACCCCAAATCCCAGTTGTTGGCGATCATGAATGGAGAAATGAGGAGGATCCGGAGCCGACTGATGAAAGTGACGGAAGGCAGTGAGTGGGTGGTTTGAAAGAGCGAAAGAAAAGTATTTATCCCTTGGGTAACCTGCTAGAGCCGTGAATGAAGCTATTCAGAAAGCCAAGACCTGGAAAGACCCCTTGCGCCAAATGATGCCGAAAGATCCACCCAATGAGAGTCCGTTTGAGGTTGTTACTTACTTTCCGAAGGGAGGAGAAAGGGTTAAAAAAGCCCTGGCCAAAGTAGGGATAACCTGTTTTTTCTGCAATCCCAAAAACATCAGAAAACTGCTTGGAAGTAAGATTTTGAAGCAAGAAGAAAAGAAAAAGCCAAACTCCACCACTGGCGAACTAAGGGCCAATAACACTGGAGAGCAGGAAGAGGCGGAAGATGCGAGACAACACCAGCAACACCAGTATCAGACCAGGTCGAGGACGGTAAGAGCCCAAGAGACGAATGAAGATGAAGATCGGCAACCAAAACAGGAAAGCAAGAGAGGAGGGGTGGAAGAAGACGCAGACTTCGATGTTGAAAGACTACCCAATACCACCAGGGTAGTCTATTGGATCCCATGCGGGGGGTGCCCAAGTGGGTACATTGGAGAGACAAAACGTCGAATTTGCGTTAAGAGTTAAGGAGCACTGGAAAGACACCCATGAAGAAGACAAAAGTAATGCAGTGGCCATGCATTGCAAGAAATCTAAACACCAGATTGACTGGGGGCAGACTAAAATCTTGCTCAAGTCAGATTCCAGCAAGGGGGCACACCTCCGTGCCTTAGAATCAATGGCCATTCAGCAGTGTAGAGGCATGTCAATAAAACTACTGAACACACAAGAACCAGCTTATAAAACGATTTGTAACATGGTGACACCTCAATTCAAAACTAGACTGGAAGCAAGCTGGAAGAAATTCCTCCCCGCACCACCAACTACGGAGGAAGAAACAGATGAAGAAACATCGACTTTGAGCAGTGCCAACACCAGCCTGGAATGCTGACTCGAGGCCTACCGAGATGTGAAGAGGAGGGAGTTTTGAATTTGGAAGTTCGTTGGGGTTTGGAAGGATTGTGAGTGTGGGTGCCGGTGGCTTACCTGCCTGACGAAGACAACCAGTAAAAGTTGTCGAAAATTCGCACGTTTCGAGGGGAAAACCTTTGAAGATCTTCGACTTTTGGTTTTGCGTGATCAAACTGTGAGTATAAGGCTTAGTTTTTCTTTTGCTTTTTTGTCGTAGCCCTACCTTTCAAGTAACAACCCTACATCCTACAGGAAAAACCACAGCACAAGTTGCAGTAATTTGCGATATTCATAAATAGGTCATGAAAACGTCAAGAAACATTAAATACCAGGGTAGGGCCTGGTTGATTTTAGTTTTTGCTGCTTAATGAAAACATTCATTAATTACTTTTCCTACTTAGCATATCCTCCCTGTTTTGGAGCTCAATCTCTAGCGATGAAAATTGGCTTCCAGCCGTACTCGTAGCTCCCTACTACGGATGCGCGCAGGCTTCTATAAAAGCATCCGAGACCTTGCTTCATCTTTCTTCCTCTTAGATAACCTTGGCGACCGAGAGGGAAGGCCGGACGGGTAGATGGTAATTGTATGTTTTCGTCTGGAAACCAAAAGTAAAATCAACCAGGCCTTACCCTGGTATTTTATGTTTTTATTGCATACGAAAACATATATTACCTGCTTTTAATTGCTTAGCAGATCTCGTCAACAAGGCGGCGGGGCCAATGTTAACGATCACCTGTGCTACGAGTCGGCGGCCTCAGAATCAACTGATTCTGAACCATAAATTATCCATTAGCGTAGTACATGGGAAACTCGTGTACAAAACTGAAGGCGACAGAGACAGCCTGATGCAGGGGGGACCAAATGTCAGGGAGCCTGGAGGCAGACGCGAGCACCGGGGACACCGTGAAGTAATAACAAAAAGAAGGCAGGTTTAGAAGCTTGGGGGACCAGATATCGATGGCGAAGGCTTAAAGGTCTGATAGACAGTAGGTACGGCCCAGAGGCAGAACTTTCTGCAACTGTCTGCGACACCAATTGTCGGAAAAAATTTGTCTGCAGCTAATCTGTTTTTAACATATGGTTACCCATATGTTTATTGGTTTTCATGGAATAACTTTTCAGTGCTTTATCCTATTGTTCTGGCTACTCCACCAATGAAAAGGTCTCGTCGAGACGATTAAAATAGTGTATTGGAATGTCAAAATCGGTCAAAAATTGACAAAACGGCAGAAATTTGGCCAAAATTTGTCTGCGGCAGCCTTAAATTGTCTGCGACGTACGTCGCGCGTCGCACTGATTCTGCCATGGGGAGGTACGGTACCCCAGAAGAGGAAGAAACGTCGCTTAGCTCGAAGGGAGAAATGGAAGTATTTACGTGTTCCGGGTGCGAGGAAAGAAAACTAAGAAAAGATGGTTTAAATTCCTCAATGAAATGAACAGGGCTCGGAGGGTCTAAGGCTGGCAGAAGATGTTGCAGACAGTCAAGGACCACACAAGAAGAGGTCACTCGAGATAATACACAGGGACCGTAAGACCATGGAGATGGTAGTATGTAGAAGTTAGACAATACTGTGTACTCCGAGCCAATAGAAGAAAATTTTCTTGAGCGTCAGGAAAATAGTGAGGAGCCAGTCACTACGTTTACATGACCACTTCGAAGCGCTTCAGAGGGATGCCATCGCGTCTGTGTCACCTCCGTGGGTCTTGTTAACACCCATTCGTGGCGCTTTCTCCCAATGCGCTTCACGGAGGTGGTTTGAGAGTCTGAATCGCATTGTCTTTATTCATGTAAACACAATCGCATTGAGACGTTGGTGAACGCCAGGTAAAGATGGCGGACACAGTTACGGCACCTACGTAATTTGTGCTAGTGCCATTCGGAATTTTGGTAAATATATAAACTAAAAACTCCAAAGTACCAGTATTACCTGGTTGATTTTGGTTTCTATTGCCTGCTGACAATATACATTACCTTTTTTATAGCATTCTCCGTCTCGAAATGCTGTTCAAACTAGAGAATCAATTCGAAGATATCCTTCCGCATCGCTACTCAGTGTGCCAAGTTTCATGCGCAGCCTCCTTATGTAAAAGCCGGAGCGGCATTGCTCACCTTTTCGAACCTCTATTGTGCCCAGATGGCGACAAAAGGGGAAGAGGGTGGGACAAAGGTAATGTATATTTTCAACAGGCAATAGAAACCAAAATCCACCAGGTAATACTGGTATTTTGAAGTTTCTAGTTGCCTTGAAAATTTCCATTACTTTTTTAAAGCAATCCCTAGACTTTGTCAAGGCGGCGGCCGCCAGCTGACTAAAGTTCCCTCGGGTAGCGACCGGTTCCGTACACAGAAGCCAAGTGTGCAATGGGATTATAAAGTGTGCGCCGGGCGGTAATGAAGGGCCCGATCCTATATAGTCCCTCAGCTTGATGGGACATGTCCCGAAGGTAGTGGGACGTAAATACTGTGGGGTGCCTCCAGGAGGCTGCTTCCATAATGTCGGTAATGGGAATGTTGCTATAGTGAGCCCAAGACGTGGAAATTGCACGAAGTTCGTGGGTTGTGACTCCTTCCGTTGGACAGCTGATGTCGAGTGCACAGTTTTAAGCCAAGTAGCAATCATGCGCGTTGAAGTTGTGCCTACTTTATTATTGAAAGGTAGGAACAACTGGGAACGTCCCCGGCCCAGTAGCAGAAAATGCTTGATCAGTCTGCGACGAACATAATAAGCGCTCACAAATCTGCAGGGTAACTGTTAAAACAGTACTTTTCTTTTTTTTTAAATATAGTGCAGACTTACGGAGTATCGCACATTACATTTATTGCAGACACTGAGACACGCCTCAGATGTTATTTTTTCGTACAGGATGGTATTAATGGCAAAATTGTACCCTTTTATGTTCAATCCAGAAAATTGACTTTTAACTGGTTTCTTATTTATCACTCAAATGTAAATTTTCTGCCATTGATAAAATTTACACGTTTACTTTACAATACATTGGACAACTAGCCAGTAGCCACCACAGGCAAACTACTTAAAACATGGTACATAACTTGAATTTGCAGCAGTTCTGGAAATGGCTTTGAAATTAAATGACCGGCAATTTTGTCTGGAGCACTGTCGACAATAAGATACTCCAAACTTCGATATTAGGGCAGCTTTCAAAATTTCCTGGTTTTTTTATATCCAGTTTGAGGGCCGTTTCGGAGAATTAAAACTCGGCTGTCTCCACTTCAGAGTAACTCACATCAAAGCTTCCTTCTCATCGTCATTTCATAAGTACGGTACAAATGTTTTGAATCATGGGTTTGGACAGAGGAGAAATAAATCTCCCGCGTTTTCGATCTGCAGGACAGAAAAAAATCTGCGACGTACGGCACCCGTCACTGTCTTTCTGCTACTGGGGTCCCCGGCAGATCGGTTTGGAAGCCTTTAAGTAAAATCGGGTCGCCCGATATGGGCAAAGGGACCGTTCCTCTTCATCACCTAGGATGGTAGAGAGAAGGTATGATGAAGGGTTTCGTTCGTTCGTTCATCTGGTTTCCGTGTTTTGGCACGGAAAGTTGGTCCTGGGGTGAGGGTTATGCCAGTGTAGTTGTCTAAGAAGAAAGTCTTTTTCTGTAGCAGATAATGCCTGTAGTTCGCTGCATCAGAGGCAAACGGCAAGGGCTACAAGAAACACTGTTTTCCTTGTGAGGTGGCTAAGTCGAAAAGAGCCCAAGGCTCATAAGGTGGTGACAGAAGAGCCATTAGGACGATGGACAGGTCCCAATTGGGAAATTGTCTTCGAATTCGAAGTCGGTCCATCTGGAAAGAGTGAATTAAAGAAGAAATCCTATAGTCGGTGAGGAGATCATTGTTACCGGCCGCTTTAAAAACGGCGTTCAGGGCGGATCGATAAACCAGGATCATGGAGCCTCGTAGACCGCTCTTAAATAAGGATGTTAGGAATCGGAGTTATGTCAGGCATAAGGGGATCGATTGGATCAACTTGTTGTTTGATACACCAATGAAGCCATCGTCGCCAGTGGCTGTCGTAAATTTTGTTGGTAGAGGATCGGACGGCTCATGAAGCAATGCGGGTGGCCTCGTCCTCAAAAATGCGTGTTGTTCGGAGGAGCTGGACGATAATAGCCACCCGTGAAGTCGGAGTGCACGGTAATTCGGGCGTAGGATCATTCCGTTGTCTTGTGATAGTAGGTCTGGGCGGCTCGGTAGATGACGAGGAGTGTCGATGAGGAGATCGAGAAGCGCTGGAAATCAGGCTGCAACTGGCCAATTTGGGGTGATTAGGAGGAATCGTCCGTGCGAGTTGGCAATCTTGCGGAGAACCAATAGAAGGAGTTTGGGCGGGGGAGAAGGCGTATGCGTACATCTGGTTTCAGTCCAGTGTCAGGGCGTCCACGGCCCAAGCTCGAGGGTCTGGTAGTGGGCTGACGAACTGGGGAAGTCTGGAATGTACTTCGTGGCAAAGAGGTCGATCATCGGACTATCCCATAGGTTGAATAGGCTGAAGCACACCGTTGAGTGTAGGGTCCATTTGCTGGTGGATGGTTCCCGACGGGATAAGGAATCGGCAATCACATTTAGAGATCCTGGAATGTGGAGAAGCAGGAGACAGACATGGAGACGAATGCATAGTTGGAAATTTTGGAGGTGATGTGATGGAGGGATAGTGAGCGTGTCCCACCTCCTTTCCGAAGATAAGAAAACAGCTGTCGTATTGTCTACATGCACCTGAACAGTGCTACCTGTAACATAGGCTAGGAAGTGCTGGAGGCTTAGGAGGACTGCTCGGAGTTCCAAATAACTGATGTGTTCCATTGTTCCGGTTGGCCACACACCAGAGATGGTGAGGCTGTTCATGTGGGCTCCCCACCTTGTTAGATATGCATCCGTGAATAGGTGGATCTGTGGAAGCGGCTCGTGAAGCGGAACCTGTTAGGTTGATGACGTCCATCCACTAGGGTTGTGACGATTAATCGTTTAAACGATAATCGTTTTCTGGACGATTATACGTTTAGTAATTTTCGTTTAATACAAACCGAACCTCCGGTGTCGGCAACTTTCACAGAAATATCAGTAACTTTAGAACCGTTCGAGATTACGACATGCGGTTCGCGGGGTTTTGCTCAGGAAATCACAGAGTATCTTCCTAGCTATGTTTTAACTATGAGTTACTATTCGAATATTTTTTTATTTTAATAATTATTGGACTTTTGCAGAAAACTACATCTTTGATGAAAAAATTGGGAATGCAATTTTGGATATCCGGTTCGGTATTGGTATCTGATTGGTAAAGTTGGTATCGGAGCAGCCTTATTTAAAATATTGGTCAATTTTATTTTTAAAAATAATTTCTGAAAGCATTCTGAACAACCTTTCACATAGCAAACCCATACTCAATATCACTTTGACTTTCCAGATGTCTTGATTTACTCTAAAACTAGGAAGAAGAGATTCGTATTTGTCACGTTAATTATGTTTCACACTATTATCGTTATTTTCCAAGCTGCAGCAGTTTATAAACCAAGACAACAAACTTTAATATATGAAACCAAAGTTCCAGTAAAAATTGCTACTTTCTTGGTAGCGTTCCAAAGCTGGGAGTCCCAGTTTCCTTGTCTGAGATCAAGAGATGAATGATGTCCTCAACTTCACTGCCTGTATTCCTTGCATAACTGCTGTTTTCGATGAACGTTTTGAAAATCCTTTAGTATTGCGACTTCCGATAGGTTCTTTCGTGGAACGAAACCTTTAAATGCATCGTAACAAAGCCTCACGTGACATCACGTGAAGCGAGTGTTTGGACGGAAGAATAAAAATGGAGTGGACTCAAATGTATTAAACTTTAAAAAAAAATTTGTGGGGGGGGGGGGGGCACGGAGGATTAATCGTTAATCGTTTTTTTTAACCTTACGGTAAACGTTTTGCCAATTAACCGGAATTTTACAACCCTACCATCCACCATGTTAATGTTTCGAAAGAGTGGGGGGGGGGTCCATCCGTTGGGGCGGCAGGGTTACGGTTAGACGCGGATTCCCCAGAGGGCGGATAGGTAGTGGTGTAACAGCCAGGCCATCCACCCTGTAAGGGACGAGGTCCGCGAAGGAATAGATTATCCCGACTATGGAAGCCCAGACCAAGCCGGTGAAAAAGAGATACGATGGTGTGTAGATTGCAGGAGTATTGTGGGATCGGTATGAGGGAGGAGACAGTCGTCTAGAAAGGCGTGAATGCGGATGCCTTGTTGATGTAAGTGTGCTAGGGCTGTGCGTAGGACGAGAGTGAAGATTCATGATGCAGCGTTTAGACCAAACGGAAGGCAGAGAAACTCGTACACGGCTCCGTCGTGCAGAAATCGAAATAGGTGGCAACAGATGCATGAAGGGGAATGTGAAGGTATGCGTCTGCTAGGTCTAATGAAACAGTCCAGTCGTGGAGCTGTAATGATTCTCGGATGAGGATACCGTCTCCATTTGGAAATGAGGATTGAGAATGTAATTAATTTAGGGGTTTCAATTTGAAAATCAGGCGAGTTCCGCCGTTTTCTTGTTGCAAAGAAAAATGCTGCTGTAAAAACCCTGGTTGATCGGGGGTAACACAATACGAACTGCTTCCTTTTGAAGGAGCGTGGCAATTTCTACCCGAAGCGGAGTGGGAGCTGGCGATTCCAATTCCCAAGGTGGATCTTGCACCGGGGGTGGATAGAAAATTTTGGCTTGAAGCCGGTTGAAATGATTAAGAGGATCGTTGGATCGGAGGTTACACTTTGCCAAGCTCTGGCATGGAACCGGAGACGTCCCCCCACTACTTGTGTGGCAGAGGATTGTCAGTAATTATCCCATCCTTTGGATCGAGATTGGGAGGAGGAACAATATCTTTTTTCTGGAACAGAGGATCGGCCCAGGGAACAGCCTCGTCCGCGTCCCTGGGAACGGGAAGGAAAGGGCGAAGCGGGTCGAGGGGGGGGGGGGGCGGGGGCAAGCCGGAGTCGATTCTTGTTGCTTGACAGTGTTCCGATCCTCTTTAGGAGGATAGGGCCTAGATGAGATTATAGGGCCTAGATGAGATTGCGGATTGTTGCCGACGAATTTGACGATTTTCGTTGTAACGGGGCTTGAGTGAAATGTGGAAGTGTCGAGCCACCTTCGGGATCAGTCGCGGAACAGGGATTCCGATTCATGGATTCATACATATGTGTGTGTCTTTGCAGGCATGTTTAACCATAAAACACTAATCGTTGTCTTTTATAAATAAAATAATATCATACAAACTAATCGACGGCTTTGTCCGAAATGGCAGTAGCAGACAATAATGGTGACTGCCATAACAACGTACAAGAGGAATGTCGTCTCATTCGTGAATGCTCAATTGAACAACACTGTGCCAACGTTTGTATTGTTAAGCAAAAAGTATTAGCACCAAATATAATAACTACAGGTATTTAGGATTGTTAAATATTTCCCCAAACGTAACGTGGTTGTTTACATCTTTCGCAATCGGTAGGCACCTTGATCAGATTACAGATTGCTACTCACGAATAATTCACCAGGGATGGTGCATCTTTCACTACGTTGAAGTTTTGTTTTCAACTAGATTATTTTTCAACTAGATTATTTATTACTAAATTTTAAGTACATTTTCCTATTACTATTTTAAAAATAAAGCATTTTCAAAAAACAGTTAACTCCAACATTTATACAAGGGTGTTTTGGAAGTTAGCGTTCCTGTAAAAACAATCGATCAAAACTGACGCATCTGCGAAAACATCCAACATAGCATCATTCGTGAATGCGGGGTCATTTTTGTGACTTAAAATTGTCTTTTATCATTTGAACAACAAAACCGAAATCGAAACCGGTACTGAGGCTTCCTTTGTAAGAAAAACCGAAACCGAACCGATTCGTAAAAAATGAAACCGACAAGGCACTAGCACGTATAGGGAGCGTGGTGCTCCGCTGTAGTGAGCTGGTTGACCTAGTCCTTCTAGAGGTTGTGCTGGGGAGAGCCCCCACTCTAGTCCGTGATCGAACGGTTCGGTCAAAGGAAAGTTGTCGGGGTAAGTGTTGGTCTGGGGAACCAGAAGGGGACAGGGAGACCGGTAACTTTGTCTACGTTGGGGAGGCTAGCGAACGTATGTTCGAGAGAAAGTCTTGACAAATAGAGGGTCCATGAATGAACGGTGAAGCCGGTCGAATACTGGTGCTTGAAGAGGAGGTAATGGACATCCTAAGTAGCGCTGGTTAGAGTGGTCCT
>JAHWFP010056850.1:35649-75352 GCA_023313725.1 Lithobius niger
TTTTTTTAACGTATCATTTAGCGGAATCTTCAGAATTGTGCAAATTTACCTCAAAACAAATTTGCAGATGAGCTACGCAAAGTTATCTAGATTTTGCGCAGATATTTAAAAAACTGCAGAAATTTTCAGATCCAAAGATAAATTGCATAGGCCTATTTTTTTGTACAGATTATCTGCTGAAATTTTTAGCATTGGTCCTGATGTCATAAGTTCACGACACAGTAACCTTCGAACCAATTATTGGATTCATTTTAAATTTTCAACACACATTCTATGTCACAAGTATTGTGTACAATTGAAAATACCATTGGTTACCTAGAACAACTAGGGAAGTGACATACGGTACTGATAATTATACATCAAAAAAAATAAAAAACCGAATTAAAAGAAATTAGCAGCTGCTGTTTCTTATGTAACAAAATCCGTCGTACCCTGCTTTGCCTGGGGTTTGTTTCATACGAGGGTTTTGTTTCGTGATGTTCGTCCAGTGCTTGGTTTGACAGGTAATTTTCCATCTCTTCGATTCATGGTTTTGTTTTGCCCGTTGTTCTTTCCCAGCTCGGTGTTGCCTGGACATTCACTGAGACGGGTAATTTATCTCATGTAATTGTCCCCCTTTCCTCCCATCCTCTCCCTGCTCGTTCGTCCACTTCCTTTCCCTAAAATAGTTAATTTTGGTGTAACGGGAGAAAAATCAATCCAGTCGATCCCCCCTATGTCCGAACTTTTGATCTTCTTCAGACCTATTCAAAGAAGGCCTCAAAGGATCCATAATCTTATACCGCTTCCACACTGGACCCCACACCACTTTTGGTGTTTGAGCCCCGACTTGTGCCCACAGGCAAAACCCGACATCGCGGCCAAGGTCAGGACAATAGCCCACTGCCTGCCTCCTAATCCGAACATAGTGGTCTGCCCTTTGCCTTTGCACCTTCGACTCCTGACCAGAGGACTTCGCCGCCACCACTATCCCCGTTGGCTTCGCATCTACCTTCCGGTCAACCATCTCGCACTGGTGCTCGACACGCAAAGAAATCCAAGAAAACATCCAAGTCAACTTTATCCAAATCTCACGGCTATTTGGCGGATACTCCATTGGACCTCTTGGACGTCTCGTCACAACTCTCTCCAGGCCAAGTCCACACTCTCATGGACAGAACCATCAAAAGTTTCCAGTATAAAGACTGCTCTATCAAACCTACTTCGTATTCTTCCTCCAGCACTAAATCCTGTACGAAGAACTGGATTGCTTCATCTTCAAATCTGTCTCGGAAACGTCACCTTCAGTCTTCTGCCTCCTCAACTAAACACACTCGCACTTCGTCTTAGACTGCATGTTCCGATGCCCACTAATACCGCCTTCACAGTCCTCATGCCCTCGGACGGCTTCCTGCTAGGCTACGCCTTCTCACTCCTCAGAACTTGACGAAGATTCAGATCTTGACACCGCCTCTGCCTTGAACGACTCTCTTCGCTGAAGCTCAAGCCCTTCCGCAAGTTAGTCCACTCAATCCCCGGACACCAGACACGCCCACTTTGATGACTCTGACGCGACGCTGGGGACAATGATGATGACCCTTCTTCCATTCCCCCACGTGAACTTCTAAAGACGGTGGATACCATCCCCAATTCTTTTCGCTACAAACCACCACCAACCGCATCTGCTCCGACGTTAAACCACAACCGGCTTTGGCTACTGCCATCGTGACCAACCCAAGAAGAAGCGTACAATACTTGGTCAATCTACCTCTCCTCACCACTCTACTTCTCCGCAATGGCGGTTATCTCCTCGTCAAAGGGAAACCTTTTCAACTGGACACCGAACCCCTGCCGCCTTGTCCTGGCCAGGAAAACTGGTTATTTTATCCGTTCGGTGATGGTTCCACCAACCCTCGACACTTGGAGACTTGCAAGAAAAATGAATTCCTCACAGACGAAGCAAAGATGGATTTCGGATGCTGTCTTTTCATCCCCAAGAAAATCTAAGTTCCCCTTCGCCATCCTCAAGGACAATGATAAAATTCTCTGCCTTGGCCTATAGGTGGCTTGTCAAGCAGATGCAGATGCCATTCAAACTGCCATCAATGCCCTCTGTGAAAAATTATCAACTGAAACCAGCCGCACCGAAGCAAACTGCCTCTACGAGCTCGTCAACCAACTCTTCAAGAAAGCCTCCTTCGCTACATTCCACTCTCTCAAGGCTCGACAAAGCCCTATTCAATTCCACATCCTTCTATGTGAAGCAGCATTGAACTCTTTTGCAAATCTGAATCCACCCGCCACCTTTTGCGGAACCTTCCGATTCTTGAGTCTCATTCCCTATTCAGTGGCCTCATCCCCAAGCACGCCTCCCCATTTGGACGTCTCTCGAAAGCCAAAGGAAATAAAGAACAATTGCCGCCAACCAAGCCCTTCTTCAAAAATACCAGTCCGGCTGCCCTAACTCCCCACGGGGACAGCGTCTTCGGAGCGGGTCGCGCGAGGAATTCAGTCCCCGGGCTTGGCGCTAGAAGCATGAGCACTAAGCTTCAAAGGGAACTTCAAACCTTACAACAACCGTGAAGAACCCAAATAAATGCATTATCAAGAAACCCGGCCTTTTCGTGGAAGATCCTCCAACCGGGGCAAAGGACCGCAGCACCACACCCGATCACCGCAGTTTCCACTCCTCACCAGGTGCACGAAGCAAAGCCCACAGCAATCAATGACATCACTCAACCCACTTCAGTTCCGATCCGCGGCCGCCTACGTCTTTTTCTATCTGCCTGGAAGTGCATCACCTCCGACCCATTCGTCTTATCAATCATCTCTCAGGATTCCAACCAATTTTCTCATCCAAACCATCTCTAACGTCTCCTCCACCCTGGAACCTTGCTCCTGAGCCGTCCCCAGCCCTCTCGGCAGAAGTAAACACTCTTAGCCAAGCAGGTCATCGGGAAAAGCCTAAATCCACTTCTCTCGGCTTTTTAAGGCTTCTTCTTCCTTCGGACAAAAACGTCCGGCGGTGAACGTCTCATTTTCAACTTAAAACCTCTAAATCAACTAATAGAGAAAGATCATTTCAAGATGCAAACCTTAGACTCGATCCGCCAAATACTTTATCAAAATGACTGGACCATATCCTAATACATCATAAGACGCCTACCTCCACATCCCACTTCACCGGTTAGTCCGACGTCTCTTCCGCTTCGTGTACGAATTTGCAGTTCACGAGTTCCAATGCTTGCCCTTCGGATTAACGCCGCTTCAAGGATCTTCACAACAATCATGAAAACGGTCTCTAAATCTCAGCAAGTGCTTACCTGGACGACTGGATTCTAAACAACGATGACCATTCCCAACTCCTGCTCAAACGAGACTTAACCGTCAACCTGCTCTTTCAACTGGGTTTCGGTATAAACCAATCAAAGTCAAGAGTGTCCTCAGCACTATCATTCACCGTCCTTGGAGTTCTGTTCAGCCTAGAATCTGCAACAATCTTTCCTTCCACAGAAAGAATTCAGGACGTACTGCAACCTGCTGTTCTTTTCGCCCCAAGCCTCATCACAACTTCTCTGATCTCAACTTGCTGATCGGCAAATGGACTCCATGGCAAATCATGTCCCCTACGGCAGATGGATGACAAGACTCCTACACTATTTCCACTTAGATTTTTGTGGAAGCCACCCAAGCGGGAAAACAACAAAACCCATGCACCTCACTTTTCCTCACAACACCATACTATGGTGGTCCGACATCACGACACTAGCGCAATCCACCAGTGTCTTCACAGACGTATCCTTACTGGGATGGGGAGCCCACATTCAAGACCAATAAGTTTTGGGATCGTGGGGAAAAGACAACACAGACCACATCAACATCCAGGAATTCACGGCCTTCTGAGAAGCCCTCAATCATTTTCGCCATGTCGCCTACATCTGCAGTCGACTACATCCACAAGGAAGGCCACTGTCGCCAATTGCACCAAATTACTTGGAAATCTTCAAACTTTGCAAGTCACTGAACACGACAATCCTTCGTCTTCACATCCCGGGCAACAGGATGTAATCGCCGATTCTCTATTACGCAGGACACCCCCAACAGGGGAATGGTTTGTAAAGAAATCCATCTGCGAATCTCTCAGCACATGGATCACCCCAATGGTGGACCTCTTTGCCTCGAGGCATAATGCCAAACTTCCCCAATTTATCTGCCCACAACCGGACAGCCAGGCTCGGGGAGTGGACGCCCTGACGTTCCCATGGAAGAACCTTTATGCCTACCTCTTTCCACCCGTCAAATTGCTGTCGATGGTTCTCCATAAGACCCAAACACAGCGAATTTTCCTCCTGGCAGCACCAAACTGGCCCTAACTTCTAAACCTCCTGACCGACCTCCCAAGAAGTGTACCAGAACTTCCGGATCTGCTTTCGCAAAGAAAAAGGGACCCTATTCCACCAGCACACACCCACTTCTACACCTACACGGGTAGCTACTATCATCACACTCCTCGAAGAGACTGGAATTCTTACTAACGGGCCACACGCATCGCAAGCAAAGCCAAACAGAGAATCAACCAACAGGATTTACAATAATCACTGGAAACGATGGCGTCATTGGTGTATCGGAAAGAAGTTAATCCAGTCAATCCCCCTCTGCCGGACCTAAACTTCCTCAATGTTTTATTCAACCCAGGTCTAAAAGGATCAACAATCCTGGTCCACAGATCAGCACCAAACTCTGTTTTCAAAGCAGCAGGAAACTCCCACCTGCTTGACGTTTCAGTATTTCCGCTTTGAATTCGTTTGAAATAGAGCACGCCCCTCCATACGCCGTATTTCTTTCCCTGACTGGGACCTCTCTGTCGTTCGTGAGTCACTATGAAAGCACCTTAGTGAACCGCGTCAACACTGTGACCTCAACTTTCTGACCAGGAAAACGATATTCCTCACAGCTCTTGTCACAAGCCAACGCTGCAGCGAACTACAAGCTTTCTCCATTGATCCGTATACTGCTTTTTCCATTAAGATTTCTTGGCAATTCAACTTAAGCCAAGAGCCACCTTCTGAGCCAAAACCCAAAGGCCCTGCGAGCTTACTTATAACCAATACTTATACCCACACTCAAGAACATCATTGACGACGAACCTGAGAGGCTATTCTGTCCAGTATGTGCATTACTTTTTTACATTAAAGGACAGAAAATCTGGAATTCCGCAAGGGACGAAACCAACTCCTTCGGACGGACGAGGCTCTCTTCATAAGTTGCAGACATTCCCCCAGTGTTGGATCATTTTGGATTGAAGGGTTATCCATTGCTAACTTTTTGATTGCCGCATGGCAGCTGAATATGCAAAATCGGCTTGTGAGTTGGCCCGCAACGTATAGCGCAGGATGGATTCGTTTTCCTCAAACGCGTAAAGGGGGTGCGTATAATTGATGGCATTCGTAGCACGGAGCCCATTTCCATGAATTGCTTCTCGTGGATGTACTCCGCTTCTGGGAAAGTCTTGTATCTTTACCTTCCTGGAGCGTCGGAGCCTGAAGTCTTGAAAAAGAACTTAGCTTTGTTCGGATTGTGTGGTGGGAGAGGAAGTGACACTGAGACTGGTTCCTCGAACTTATGTGTCGCACTTTCCACGTTTAACAGCTGTGGAAAAGGACGGGTTCAATTGGGGTTCATGACTCTTTATGAACTCGGTTCTGTGCAGGAGAGATGCGGCACTAGAGTCAGCCACAAGGGATTCCGGTGGATGCTGTTGGACAATTGCAGTTTCTCCCCATCCATAAGTCGTACGAACTTTTCGGAGGAAAACTTCAACTTGTGCCCGAGCTGAAAGATAAGGTGAAGCAGAACACAGCCAAGCAGGGAACACAGAAACGAAGACTCCACGAAAACCAAGCATTCTTCCTGAAGGGCAACCCACAAATTCGTAGAACTGAACCGAACGAATCAGCTCCTTCGCAAAACAACTCTTTCCCAAACGAGAAATCAAGATCACAATCGCCCTTTCGTGGCAACGCCCCCTCTCGTTCAAGAGGACGGGGAACAGGTTCCTTTCGCTGAGGAAGAGGTTCTTCAAGGGGCAGAGGGAGGCGCCCCTTCAACCGTTGAGGCTCATTTTCAATACGAGAAGATTAAACGAATTCATCACCAAAGTACACTTAAAGATGGAAACCGTGGATTCCATTCGAGATGCCCTTCAACAGAACGAATTCACGGTTTCCATAGATCTCAAAGGCGCTTACCTCCACGTCCCTCTTCACCCGTCCATGTACCACCTGTTCAAGTTTTTCGAGGAAGGAAGGTCCTACCAATTCGTAACCCTACCATTCGGACTGACGACAGCCCCGTTCGTGTTCACGAAGATTTTACACCCCGTACTCTTGTCGTGTCCACGAGCTACGGATACGAGCACATGCTTAATATAGACAACTGGCTGGTAATGCGCGAATCACGAATGACATTGGAATGTAACCTGCAGTACTGCATCAACCTCTTTTCGAAACTTGGGGTCAACGTAACGAAGTCATGGTTCACACTGCAACGAGTGTTCACTTTTCTAGGGGCACAGTTCGACCGTCAGATAGCTTTAATGCGACCATCTGCAGACAGGAGGGAGAAGACGGTCAAGGTAATGCAGAAACTTCTTGCCAAAGAAGACATGTTGGCAAAGGACCTGGCATCAGTTCTGGGAACAATGACCTCCAATACAAAGCTTGTTCAATGGGGCCAGTGGCAAGCGAAATCACTTCAGTGGTTCCGAAAGGACGAATGGATCACACGAGTCAGTTGGAAGGACAGGATACCCCTCACAAATATTCCACGTTGGAACGTACTGTGGTGGATGGATTGGTTGAACCTCGAGAAGGGAGTGCCTCTTCACGAACCCACGCCCGAGAGGATACTATTCACGGATGCTTCATCAAAAGGAAGGGGAGCACACTTGGACACCAAAACCGTAGGCAGCGGGTGTATGGTCTGTGGAGGAGTCCAAAGTGCACATTTATAAATGATCTGGAACTACGGGTGATCAGGCTAGCGGTACAGAACTGGACCGAATTATTATCCAAGTCGGCGTAATGTCAGACAAAACAATGGCCATTGCCTATGTCAAGAGGGGAGGAGGAACCCATTCGGTGTGAATGATGGAAGAGATGTTGCTCCTGTTCACGATCTGCTCGGAACTGAACATCACCTTGATCCCGCGACACATTGCGGGCAGCCTCAACGTATTGGCGGACACGCTCTCCAGATCATCGACCACACCGACAACAGAATGGCAACTGGACCCATCCCTGTGCAAGACGCTTTTCGATCGGGTGGCCGGGTGCTCCATGGTTTGTGGATCTGATGGGACTTGCGAAATAGGAACCAACACCGCTCCTGATAACACCGAGCTTCTTGACGCAGAACAAAGGGAGACTAATACACACACAACCGGAAATCCTCCACCTTCACGCATGGAGGCTGTGAAGAGCATCTTGCAACAGGTTGGATTTTCAGGTGAGGTATCAAGAAGAGTCCTGCAATGTCATAGGAAATCAACAAGGGACATCTACGAGGCTAAATGGAAGAAGTGCCTCGGGTGGTGAACGTCGAAAAAACTGGACCCGTGCAACCCCAAAACCGTAGAACTAGCGGATTTGTTGGAGTTGTTTGTTAAAGGCTTATCCCAACTTGCATCAAGGGGTACAGGTCTGCTATAAACTCAGTGATATCATTGAAAGGTGATTGTCAGGCTGTGCACAGTAAAATAATCTCGAGGATGATGCTCGCTTTCGACAATGAGCGGCCGAAAGTCGGGCGCCTATTTCCAAGATTGAATTTGCCGCTGGTCCCGCAAAGTTTGGCTCGGCCGCCGTATGAACCCCTACGTTCAGCATCTATACTCCACCTCACACAGAAGACGTTTTTTTTTAGTAGCAGTAGCCACCGCAGCCAGACAGAGAGAGGTGACGGCATTGTCAAGGAACATCACTTACGGTTTTCAAGAGACTTTTCCTCAGTGACTTTTACCTTCCCGGCCCATTTCAGAGCTAAGAATTCTAGGCCCGACAAAAAATCCCAACCAGTAGTTCTACGAGCACTGACACCGGTGGTGCAGACTGATGACAAAGAAAGACTCCAGTGTCCGGTGAGAACACTGCGCTGTTATCTTCAAAGCACATAGACGAATGATACAAGTGGGTAGGCGACAGGCACAATACCAAGGACTCGTCCTCTATTCCTCCAAGTAGACCGTGTCTTGGGGAGACTCTGCCACTCCCAGCGGCTCGACTTGATAAGGGCCTACGAACTGGGTCCGAACCACGTAGACCTCTCAAATGAGATTAGAGCGCACGAGCTGAGAGCACTCGCATCATCCTGGGCTTATGGCTGCGGGACGCCTCTCGATGAGGTAGTAGCGGCGTGTGCCTGGAATCACAGGAACACATTTGTGTGTCACTACCTGAGGGACACGAGTTGAGCAGAAGGAGAAATAATCCGGAGGCATCTGGTAGCTGGAACCAGGGCCGGATTTATAAGTAGGCCCGACAGGCCCGGGCCTATAGCGGCACTTTTAGGGGCGGCATGACAGTTTAAAAATAATTGTACGTGAGAAAAGCTCGTACGAATTTTCCCTGCGCTCCAATTTTCATGAAAATGTATTAACAAAACTTGCTGGCGCCATCCATTGTTAGAATTAAGCTAACCGCATATCAGTCTAAAAACGTATACCGCATCCTGTCAAGAGATGACGCTATAAATAAGCTGTTGCTATCTTGTGCAATTCGTAGCGGTAATACCGACAGTAACCGTACAGTACCAAGTACACCGATTTTGAGGTTGTCAGCGACTCGTTTTTCCAATGTCTACGAATAGTTCAGGTAACAACAATTCCACATTTTTTCTCCATCAACTCAATGTCGTATCAGTACTGATTGAGTGTAGTATCAATGCTACACGTTAATAGGACCCAATGACTTTTTCTTTAAAACGTAGTTACGTTATTTGCCAACTTTTCATAGTATGGTCACTCTGTGTTGGATGTTGATTGTCATATGTCGAACATAGCGAAGTAAAATGAGTAACCATGACCAAATGAAACTTAAGAATGTGCTCAGAACTAAAAAAAACAGGGAAAAGCAAGGGAAGAAAGGGATACGGCCTAGCAAGCAAATCCCAAAAATTTTTTTATTTAGGTTCAAAGGCCAACAGAAATAGATTACTTTTTATTACTTTACTTAGTAACAGGAGTTATTTTTCCCTACTAGAGCACAAAAGAACATACAAATTAAGTAAGACGCTTGATTGGGGGGGGGGGGGTAAATTAAAAATTCCGTAAAATTTTGGGGAGAGGAAGTTTTAAGGATACTAAGAGCGGCATTAATTATGGTTGGGCCTACAGGCGGAAAGCTCTTAAATCCGGCCCTGGCTGGAACGTGCCATGGCGAAGAGGCACGGCAATCAGAAGCCAGGCGGAGTCAAGCCCATTACTGAAAGTGGGTACGACTGTATTGGTTTATTATATTTTGGCTAGATTGTGGTTCCAGCACATGCATAAGTTCAGGCTGACCCCCCGCCTCGGCGACAAAGTCGGCATGAAGGTAAGTATTTTGCAGGTAGTAAGAAACGAAAATTTTAACTGGAAGATTAAAATTAGTTTTTACTACACTAAAGATACTTACCTTCAGTAGGACCCGCCCGCCTCCCCGCATCAGCTGAACTATAAGATGGTTAAGCGATGTGAGGAAAGATGGCGGCACCCTCGGTGAGTGGGAAGGCACAGTGGAGCGCCAAGCGGGAACCAGATGCAGCCGGATGGAGCGAAGTTTTAAAATATTAAAAATTGATTGAGCAAGGGAATACTTGAATAAGCAAATTTAGCATGTATAACTGATGGTGTTTTTAGTGTAGTAAAAACTAATTTTAATCTTCTTTAATTTTCGCTTTTTTGTTCTGCTCTGTAATGGCATTCAAACTGTGAACAAAGTTGTGCCTACATATTTAGTTGTCATCATTTTGCAGTCATCTAGTAGTAATTTACGAATTTAAATTGATGTACTATGTCTCAATCTGTGACTAAGTTTGCATTTTATGGAGTTCACATTTTTTAGTCACGTGTACGTTTTATATAGTACTCTTGAAAGGTACAATTGGTGAACACTTGGTCTTCTGTACACTAAAACATTTTGTATTCCACTGTGCAGCAGCCCAATAGCAGCATCTGTTCTTTTGCTATCGATTGTAAAAATGTTAAACCCTTCCCAGTAGATGTTGTATTCTAAGTGTGGCTGCATGTTGAATCCATTTTGCAATAAGAAGTGTATATATTTGTAGTTCATGGTTTGCAGGTCTGCGAACACTTGATATTGAAATAAAAAGGACAAATGTGACAAGTTACAATCGTAAATACATTTTATGTACAGAAAATGTGCCAAAAATGTCAGTATGGGTTGTTTTGGTAAGGGCTGTTTCAGTAAGGGAGCTAAAGCTACTGTATACTGAGAAGACTAATAGGGTGTTGTTTTATTGTTCCAGTTGAAATTGATTCCTGCCTGCATGCAACAACCTGCTCTGAGTGCTATAATGTGACAGGCTGTGTCTTCAAGTTGAAAAACTGTTCGATACCTTCTGTAAACTTCGCAAGTAAGTTTCCTCTATTGCAGTCCCTTACAAGGTGGGCTAAATAGGTTAGGCAGTTCAAGTTTCCCTTGTAGGTACGATCCAAGGTTGTGTTCTACAACCCTGAACACAAAACTAGCAGGCTCGCGATGTGTTGCCTACATAATTTTCAGCAAATTAAGAATAAATGAAACATTGTTTTGAATACATTGGTAATCCCTGTTAATTTGTAGACGTGTTTCTAAGAAGAACAACAGTTTCTACACAATTGTGCATCACAGTTGAAAATTAAGCTGCAACTTTTCAACTGCTCGCAAGTTTATATTTTTAATTATAAAATATCCAGGTGTCTTTAATACCATGACTTTAAAAAATGTAACTAAACTGCTTAATAATTATGTCTCAGTAATTTGAAGTGTGAGAGACACGAAACGCGTAAAAATGCGTGTTTGTGAATCATGGAGACTCGTAGAAAAGCACATATGTGAAGGAAAGGGTTAAACCAAAAAAACAACTTTCCTGGCTTCAGTTTGCTTATAGATGGCACCATATATATTTCAAGCAAACAGAAATAAAGAACTTATTTTTCCTACGCTCTATTTATGCCATTTGAGAAATTATTGCACGCAGTTTGTGTTGTGAAATTCAAGAAAATTTATTTTTTATTGCATACGAAAACATACATTCCTCCCTGTTTTGGAACTCAATCCCTTCCCTAGCGATGGAAGTTGGCTTTCTGCTGTACTCGTAGCTCCCTACTACACATGCGTGCATGGAGCATCAGAGCATCCGAGTCGGACCTCGCTTCATTTTTCTTCCTAGGGCACCACCCAGTGTGATGTCTTCTCGAGCTCTGCCATGGACCATCTCTGCAGATTGGCAGACCGTTTTGGCGACAGTCCCCGAAGAGGACCTTCACCTGGCCCAGTCTCCCTTGACCTGAATTTTTGGTTCTGGTGCCTCGGGTGCCCCTGCGCTCGTGTACTACACCACAGGCGACTGGCAACCAGGCGACCAAGCATCCAACTACCGGATGTTCCACGGCTGTACCATGTTGAGAATACCGGTTCTCGTCTGATCACCGAAGTTAAGCAGCGTCGGACTCGATTAGTTGTGGTTCTACTAGCTGATCAGTTGACTGCTGTCCCACCTGTCCCCGGTTCCGCGGGTAGACCGGGCCAGTTTTGCCTTTCACTGCGCACAGGTACTCACGCATCCGTGCACCATGGCACGTGCGTCTGAGCGACCGAGCATCCATCTGCTGCTACGAATGTGCATCAGTGCCCGTGCACCACAGCACAAGCAAACTAGCATGCACCTGCTACTACAGATGTGCATCGCATCACTACAGCATGAGCGACCGGGCATCCGCCTGCTGCTACGACTGTGTACCATGCGTCCGGGCGGCCAGGGCTCATGGACCGGAGACCAGCGCTCGGGCCTGGGGCGCCCCTTTTTGTGGACCGTGACCCGCTATCCACCTACCTTTAAAGACGCTACTTGTTTCCACCGCCAGCATTGTCTACCTCGGCATTTCGCTCTGCTGTCCGAACGTCAGTACTTCTTCACTGGCAATCGCCGCCCGGGGCTCGGGCCCTGACTCACGAATGGGTCTGGTGCCTTCTTATTTTGTACGGACTGCTGTTGGTCCACCTTCTCCAGAGACAAGGATCCCTGTCCACGGCCTCCTTGGCCTTTGTCCACAATCCCCCCAAGCCCATGGACCTGTTGAGGGTACCCGATGGGACCGTGGTATCGATACGGAGTATTCGGTACCCCACTGGTCAGTCGACACGCCTGTTTACAGATTGACTTGGGGCCCGTTTACTCCCTTCAAGTCAATTGCAGCTACAGCTCCAGGTTCTGTCGTTCGTTATTTACCTGCACTCCTCCACGCAAGGGGGGGGGGGGGGCGTCTAAACACACGGGCTTTGGGTCCGGTTTCAACCCTCCAACCAAGTCAAGTGCGCCATTGGCTATTGTTTTCTTGTTTGTTTTCGCCCACCATGGTCCCTTGAACCAGTCTCTGAGCATGATACTCGAGCTCCTGCTCCATACTAACTGCATCTTCTGTTCCTTCAAAGGCGACCGGGCCTCGGTGTTCGGATCAAGGCCGGGCCCAGAACCCTTTTTTTTTTTCCACAGACCACTTTCGGTTCACTCCCTCCCTCCAGCCAGTCAGGATTTGCCAATGACAGCCAGCCGGTCTCCTTTCCCAAAGTGCAGCAAGTTGCCTTGCAAACTCTGGCGTGCGCCATGAACCCTCGTGCTTCATCACCAGTGTCTCGAGCAGTGCAATGTGCTGTCCTGCCTCGACACTTACATCTTTCTGTCTACGGTCACTGCTATGTCGCCACCGCTGGGCTCACCACCTCTTCTTTTATAATGTGACCGTTCACTTCACAACGTCAAGCTTCTTTCACTGCGAGCCTAACACACTGACGCATCATGTGTTTTCTCCTACCGACCGCTTCCGAAGACGACCACTACGTACAGGCCTGACTCTGCCGGCCTCTCTTCACGGTCTTGAAGGGGCCTGTCTGACCCAACTTTACCTTACACCTAAAGCTAAAGGTGACGACTACTTGGATGTCAGGCGGACGACGACATAACACTGCTCTGCACAAACCGAAACTCGGGTCGGACCGCAACTTTTTCTGCGGTCGCCTTTGCCAAGCCTCTTTAACCTGTGCACTGTGCATGAGTACGTCGCTGACCCACTCGCCCATTGTTCCTTTATTGACTCTCCTTAGCTGCAACCTTCGTTTCAGGGGGGGGGGGGGGGGGTGCCTTGGCCCCTGGACCAGCCTGCAGTAGGACCACTCTAACCAGCGCTACTTAGGATGTCCATTACCTCCTCTTCAAGCACCAGTATTCGACCGGCTTCACCGTTCATTCATGGACCCCCCTCTATTTGTCAAGACTTTCTCTCGAACATATGTTCGCTAGCCTCCCCGACCTAGACAAAGTTACCGGTCTCCCTGTCCCCTTCTGGTTCCCCAGACCATCACTTCCTCAGTATCATCAGTTCCTCAGTCACTATCTTTACAGGACCACAACAAGAAAGCACATTTTAACGATGCGCTTTGAAATGCGCATCAAAAACCGGCACCTGTTTACAAGAAGCAAGATCGCTATTAGGACCATACTGCTAGCAGAGGCGATTCGGCCAGGTGCGATCGGACAACCCTTCCTACCTGTCCTCCCTTTGTCAAATAGTGGGTACGTTCCATGCTACTCTGCCCCCTGAATGTAGTAAACTAGGTCAGCTCAGACCCAAGTAACCAAACACAATCAAGCCTTGGTGGTCTTCCTAGTCATGTACACTTATTTGTAGTTGCTTTGAAAATATCCGTTACCTTTTTTAAAGCATTCTCCTTCTCTAAATGCTGTTCAAACTAGAGAATTAATTCGAAGATATCCTTCCGCGTCACTATATATAAGTCGAAGCCTCCTTATATAAAAGTCGAAGCGAAACGGCATTGCTCACCTTTTCTTCTCTAGCGACTACACTGTTCACATCGATCCGCTCGATCCTTCGATCCTTCCATGCCGCGAGCCAAAGGGACTCCCAAGGACGGTTCCGCGTTCCTCGATCCGTATCCCCTCCCTCACGATCCGTCAGTGGCAGATTACGTTGAGGTGTTAGGACTTACCACGGATCCAATCCCTTTCTTTCCGAACTCTGGGTTCCGTCGTAATTTTACTCTTATTATCACTTCCAGTACTAGTTGGGGCAATTACAATACTTTTACCATGCGATAACGCGGGCACTTCCCCGATTCCGTGAAGTCAACCTCCACCAGTTCGGGATTTGCGATCCCTTTACGACGAACTCTCTCGTCGCACCAAAGAGTACTATACTCGTCGTAAACTTCAAGTCAAGGCTCGGAAAGTTGCTGCCAAATTGGCAGCCTCCTGCGGTCCTCAAGTTACGCCTATGGATCTATCTTCATGTTCCTCTCAGCCTTCAGTTAGTGGCCGTTCCACTCCCCAACGGACCGGTGGTCCACTATCATCCTCCTAGGTAAATGACTTAATGGATTACTCACTTCGAACTTTCACAGGCAAGATCTCTGTGTCTGACTACACGTCTACCTGGCTTGCATCGATTCCAAAACGTCATTGATCCACAATCGATGGTGCGGGTCCTTCAGGTTTACACACCGATCCGCCTCCGCAACCTATTTTGTTCGATCGTATGCTGGATCCCACATGTGGCGGTACCACAAGAACACGAGGACAATGATTCCTACTTCTCTCCCAATCCATCCTTCTCGGAACAACCTGATTCACCCTTTCAGGGGGATCCCGTTTCTTCTGAGATTCCACTACCTGATTTACTAAAGACAGTCAAAGGAATCGTTCCAGACTGCTTTTTATACAAACCTTCCTACTGCCGATTCGGTCTCCACGAACCGTGGACATGCCACTGGTTTCGGCTTTGGTCTTCGAGACCAGCTCCCACACCAACCACCTTTGCTTGGACAATCTACTACGCACGTCACCACACTCCTTCGGACCAGTGGCGTTCTCCTCGACAATGGGGCCCCGCTTGACAGACAAGGATCTGCCTCTGCCAGGTCATGAAAATTACTTCTTCCGTCCCATAGGGGAAGGACGGCCAACCCAAGGAACTTTGATACCTGTCCCCAGTCAGAATTCCTGACCGCAGACACAAAATTGGACTTCGGATTGGCACTATACCTGCCATGACGAGTCGCTGTCCCTGTCTTTATGCTCCGCGACAATGATCACATCCTCAGGTTAGGACTTCGAGCCGCATCCCTGGCCGATGTCTTCAGTACCGCAGCCAATGCCCTTTGTGAACCAATCTACACCGATCCTCCTGACGACATTCGCCAACTTGCCTTTCTGATCGCTCAGGTATTTTAAGAAAAGTTGCTTTGCGACTTACCACGCAATAAATTGGTTCACTAGGGCTTTATTCAACTCTACACTCCTCTTGCGAGAAGTTGCTTTAAACACCGCCCCAAACCTTCATGATTCCACACGCCATCTTTTGCGGAACCAGCCAATCCATGAATCGGAATCCCTGTTCCGCGACTGATCCCCAAGGTGGCTCCACACTTCGACATTTCACTCAAGCCCCGTTAACAACAAAAATCGTCAAATTCGTCGGCAACAATCCGCGGGCGATCTCATCTAGGCCCGATCCTCCTAAAGAGGATCGGAACACTGCCAAGCAACAAGAATCGACTCCGGCTTAGCCCCCCCCCCCCTCTCCCCTCGACCCGCTTCGCCCTTTCCTTCCCGTTCCCAGGGACGCGGACGAGGCTGTTTCCTGGGCCGATCCTCTGTTCCAGAAAAAATATATTGTTCCTCCTCCCAATCTCGATCCGAAGGACGAGATAATTACTGACAATTCTCTTCTCCACAAGTAGTGGGGGGACGTCTCCGGTTCCATGCCAGAGCTTGGCAAAGTGTAACCTCCGATCCAACGATCCTCTTAATCATTTCATCCGGCTTCAAGCCAAAATTTTCTATCCACCCCCGGTGCAAGATCCACCTTGGGAATTGGAATCGCCTGCTCCCACTCCGCTTCGGGCAGAAATTGCCACGCTCCTTCAAAAGGAAGAGGTTCGTATTGTTACCCCCGATCAACCAGGGTTTTTACAGCAGCATTTTTCTTTGCAACAAGAAAACAGGTGGAACTCGCCTGATTTTCAAATTGAAACCCCTAAATTAATTCATTCTCAATCCTCACTTCCAAATGGAGACGGTATCCTCATCCGAGAATCATTACAGCTCCGCGACTGGACTGGCTCATTAGACCTAGCAGACGCATACCTTCACATTCCCCTTCATGTATCTGTCCGCCACTTATTTCGATTTCTGCACGACGGAGCCGTGTAAGAGTTTCTCTGCCTTCCGTTTGGTCTAAACGCTGCACCATGAATCTTCACTCTCGTCCTACGCCCAGTCCTAGCACACTGACATCAACAAGGCATACGCATTCATGCCTTTCTAGACGACTGTCTCCTCCCTCATACCGATCCCACAACACTCCTGCAATCTACACACCGTCGTATCTCTTTTTCACTGGCTTGGTCTGGGCTTCCATAGTCAAGATAATGTATTCCTTTTCGCGGACCTCGTCCCTTACAGACTGTGGATGGCCAGGCCGTTACACCATTACCTATCCGCCCTCTTGGGAATCCGCGTCTAACCGTAACCCTGCCGCCCCCCACGCTTAGCGATTCACCCCCCCCCCCCCCACCCTTTCGAAACATTAACTTGGTGGATGGTAGGGTTGTAAAATTCCGATTAATTGGCAAAACGTTTACCGTAAGGTTAAAAAAAACGAATAATCCCCCGTCCTCCCCAAAAATTTTTTTTTAAAGTTTAATACTTTTGAGTCCA
Source organism: Lithobius niger (assembly GCA_023313725.1). Classification (NCBI taxonomy): domain Eukaryota; kingdom Metazoa; phylum Arthropoda; class Chilopoda; order Lithobiomorpha; family Lithobiidae; genus Lithobius; species Lithobius niger. The sequence goes on from JAHWFP010056850.1 coordinate 52,621, forward strand.
CTCCATTTTTATTGTTCCGTCCAAACACTCGCTTCACGTAATGTCATGTGAGACTTTGCTACGATGCATTTAAAGGTTTCGTTCCACGAAAGAACCTATCGGAGGTCGCACGCAATACTAAAGGATTTTCAAAACGCTCATCGAAAACAGCAGTTTATGCAAGGAATAAAGGCAGTGAAGTTGAGGACGTCATTCATCTCTTGATCTCAGACAAGGAAACTGAGACTCCCAGCTTTCGAACGCTACCAAGAAAGTAGCAATTTTTACTGGAACTTTGGTTTCCTATATTAAATTTTGTTGTCTTGGTTTATAAACTGCTGCAGCTTGGAAAATAACGATAATAGTGTGAAACATTATTAACGTGACAAATACGAATCTCTTCTTCCTAGTTTTAGAGTAAATCAAGACATCTGTAAAGTCAAAGTGATATTGAGTATGGGTTTACTATGTGAAAGGTTGTTCAGAATGTTTTCAGAAATTATTTTTAAAAATAAAATTGACCAATATTTTAAATAAGGCTGCACCGATACCAACTTTACCGATCAGATACCAATACGGAACCGGATATTCAAAAATTGCATTCCTAATTTTTTCATCAAAGGTGTAGTTTTCTGCAAAAGTCCAATAATTATTAAAATAAAAAAATATTCAAATAGTAACCCGTAGTTAAAACATAGCTAGGAAGATACTCTGTGATTTCCTGAGCAAAACCCCGCGAACCGCATGTTGTAATCTCAAACGGTTCTAAAGTTATCGATATTTCTGCAAAAGTTGCCGACACCGGAGGTTCGGTTTGTAAACGATTAATCAGCACAACCCTAGTGGATGGACGTCCTCAACCTAACAGCCACGGTTCTGCTTCACGAGCCGCTTCCACAGCTCCACCTATTCACGGATGCATATCTAACGAGGTGGGGAGCCCACATGAACAGCCTCACCATCTCTGGTGTGTGGCCAACCGGAACAACGGAACACATCAGTCATTTGGAACTCCGAGCAGTCCTCCTAAGCCTCCAGCACTTCCTAACCTATGTTAAAGGCAACACTGTGCAGGGCCATGTAGACAATACGACAGCTGTTGCTTATCTTCGGAAAGGAGGTGGGACACGCTCACTATCCCTCCATCACATCACCTCCAAAATTTTCCAACTATGCATTCGTCTCCATGTCTGTCTCCTGCCTCTCCACATTCCAGGATCTCTAAATGTGATTGCCGATTCCTTATCACGTCGGGACCCATCCACCAGCAAATGGACCCTACACTCAACGGTGTGCTTCAGCCTATTCAACCTATGGGATCGTCCGATGATCGACCTCTTTGCCACGAACATTCCAGACTTCCCCAGTTCGTCAGCCCACTACCAGTCCCTCGAGCTTTGGCCGTGGACCCCCTGACACTGGACTGAAACCAGATGTACGCATACGCCTTCTTCCCCGCCCAAACTCCTTCCATTGGTTCTCCGCAAGATCGCCAACTCTCACGGACGATTCCTCGTAATCACCCCAAATTGGTCAGCTGCAGCCCGATTTCCAGCGCTTCTCGATCTCCTCATCGACACTCCTCGTCTTCTACCGAGCCGCCCAGACCTTCTATCACAAGACAACGGAATGATCCTACGGCCGAATTACCGTGCACTCCGACTTCACGGGTGGCTACTATCGTCCAGCTCCTCCGAACAACAGGCATTTTTGAGGACGAGGCCATCCGCATTGCTTCATGAGCCGTCCGATCCTCTACCAACAAAATTTACGACAGCCACTGGCGATGATGGCTTCATTGGTGTATCAAACAACAAGTTGATCCAATCGATCCCCTTATGCCTGACATACTCCGATTCCTAACATCCTTACTTAAGAGCGGTCTACTAGGCTCCACGATACTAGTTTATCGATCCGCCCTGAACGCCGTCTTTAAAGCAGCCGGTAACAATGATCTCCTCACCGACTATAGGATTTTTTCTTTAATTCACTCTTTCCAGATGGACCGACTTCGAATTCGAAGACAATTTCCCGATTGGGACCTGTCCATCGTCCTAATGGCTCTCCTGTCACCACCTTATGAGCCTTGGGCTCTTCTCGACTTAGCCACCTCACAAGGAAAACATTGTTTCTTGTAGCCCTTGCCGTTTGCCTCTGATGCAGCGAACTACAGGCATTATCTGCTACAGAAAAACACTGATTTCTTCTTAGACCATTACACTGGCATGACCCTCACTCCAAGACCAACTTTCCGTGCCAAAACACAAAAACCAGATGAACGAACGAAACCCTTCATCATACCTTCTCTCTACCATCCTAGGTGATGAAGAGGAACGGTCCCTTTGCCCATATCGAGCGACCCGATTTTACTTAAAGGCTTCCAAACCGATCCGCCGGGGACCCCAATAGCAGAAAGACAGTGACGGGTGCCGTACGTCGCAGATTTTTTTTCCATTCCTGCAGATTGAAAATGCGGGTGGTTTATTTCTCCTCTGTTCAAACCCATGATTCAAAACATTCGTACCGTACTTAATGAAATGACGATGAGAAGGAAGCTTTGATGTGAGTTACTCTGAAGTGGAGACAGCTGATACGAGTTTTAATTCTCCTAAACGGCCCTCCAACTGGATATAAAAATACCAGGAAATTTGTGAAAGCTGCCCTAATATCGAAGTTTGGAGCATCTTATTGTCGACACTAATGACAGTGCTCCAAACAAAATTGCCGGTCATTTAATTTCAAAGCCATTTCCAGAACTGCTGCAAATGCAAGTTATGTACCATGTTTTAAGTAGTTTACCTGTGGTGGCTACTGGCTAGTTGTCCAATGTATCGTAAAGTAAACGTGTAAATTTTATCAATGGCAGAAAATTTACATTTGAGTGATAAATAAAGAAACCAGTTAAAAGTCAATTTTCTGGATTGAACATAAAAGGGTACAATTTTGCCATTAATACCATCCTGTACGAAAAAATAACATCTGAGGCGTGTCTCAGTGTCTGCAATAAATGTAATGTGCGATACTCCGTAAGTCTGCACTATATTTAAAAAAAAAGAAAAGTACTGTTTTAACAGTTACCCTGCAGATTTGTGAGCGCTTATTATGTTCGTCGCAGACTGATCAAGCATTTTCTGCTACTGGGCCGGGGACGTTCCCAGTTGTTCCTACCTTTCAATAATAAAGTACACACAACTTCAACGCGCATGATTGCTACTTGGCTTAAAACTGTCATTGTTCAAGCATACGATGCACTCGACATCAGCTGTGCAACGGAAGGAGTCACAACCCACGAACTTCGTGCAATTTCCACGTCTTGGGCTCACTATAGCAACATTCCCATTACCGACATTATGGAAGCAGCCTCCTGGAGGCACCCCACAGTATTTACGTCCCACTACCTTCGGGACATGTCCCATCAAGCTGAGGGACTATATAGGATCGGACCCTTCATTACCGCCCGGCGCATACTTTATAATCCCATTGCACACTTGGATTCTGTGTAGGGAACCGGTCGCTACCCAAGGGAACTTTAGTTAGCTGGCGGCCACCGCCTTGACAAAGTCTAGGGATTGCTTTAAAAAAAGTAATGGAAATTTTCAAGGCAACTAGAAACTTCAAAATACCAGTATTACCTGGTTGATTTTGGTTTTTATTGCCTGTTGAAAATATACATTACCTTTGTCCCACCCTCTTCCCCTCTTGTCGCCATCTGGGCACAATAGAGGTTCGTAAAGGTGATCAATGCAGCTCCGACTTTTACATAAGGAGGCTGCGCATGAAACTTGGCATACTGGGTAGCGATGCGGAAGGATATCTTCGATTGATTCTCTAGTTTGAACAGCATTTCGAGAAGGAGAATGCTATAAAAAAGGTAATGAATATTTCAGGAGGCAATAGAAACCAAAATCAACCAGGTAATACTGGTACTTTGGAGTTTTTAGTTTATATATTTACCAAAATTTCGAATGGCACTAGCACAAATTACGTAGGTGCCGTAACTGTGTCCGCCATCTTTACCTGGCGTTCGCCAACGTCTCAATGCGATTGTGAGTGTTTACATGAATAAAGACAATGCGATTCAGACTCTCAAACCACCTCCGTGAAGCGCATTGGGAGAAAGCGCCACGAATGGGTGTTTACAAGACCCACGGAGGTGACACGGACGCGATGGCATCCCTCTGAAGCGCTTCAAAGTGGTCATGTAAACGTAGTGACTGCCTCCTCACTATTTTCCTGACGCTCAAGAAAATTTTCTTTTATTGGCTCGGAGTACACACAGTATTGTCTAACTTCTACATACTACCGTCTCCATGGTCTTACGGTCCCTCTGTATTATCTCGAGTGACCTCTTCTTCTGCCAGCCTTAGACCCTCCGAGCCCTGTTCATTTCATTGAGGAATTTAAACCATATTTTCTTAGTTTTCTTTCCTTGCACCCGGAACACGTAAATACTTCCATTTCTCCCTTCGAGCTAAGCGACGTTTCTTTCTCTTCTGGGGTACCGTACCTACTGTCTATCAGACCTTTGGGCCTTCGCCATCGATATCTGGTCCCCCAAGCTTCTAAACCTGCCTTCTTTTTGTTATTACTTCACGGTGTCCTCGGTGCTCGCGTCCGCCTCCAGGCTACCTGACATTTGGTCCCCCCTGCATCAGGCTGTCTCTGTCGCCTGCGACTCCGCGACTGCAGTTTTGTACACAAGTTTCCCGTGTACTACGCTAATGGATGATTTATGGTTCAGAATCAGTTGAGTCTGAGGCCGCCGACTCGTAGCACAGGTGATCGTTAACATTGGCCCCGCCGCCTTATTAACGAGATCTGCTAAGCAATTAAAAGCAGGTAATGTATGTTTTCGTATGCAATAAAAACATAAAATACCAGGGTAAGGCTGGTTGATTTTACTTTTGGTTTCCAGACGAAAACATACAATTACCATCTACCCGTCCGGCCTTCCCTCTCGGTCGCCAAGGTTATCTAAGATGAAGAAAGATGAAGCAAGGTCTCGGATGCTTTTATAGAAGCCTGCGCGCATTCGTAGTAGGGAGCTACGAGTACGGTTGGAAGCCAATTTTCATCGCTAGAGATTGATCTCCAAAACAGGGAGGATATGCTAAGTAGGAAAAGTAATTAATGAATGTTTTCGTTAAGCAGCAAAAACTAAAATCAACCAGGCCCTACCCTGGTATTTAATGTTTCTTGACGTTTTCATGACCTATTTATGAATATTGCAAATTACTGCAACTTGTGCTGTGGTTTTTCCTGTAGGCTGTAGGGTTGTTACTTGAAAGGTAGGGCTACGACAAAAAAGCAAAAGAAAAACTAAGCATGAGCATTCATAAATAATCTAGTTAACTTACGCATGTTTAAAGGCCATACCTTCCCACTATATTTGAGCATCCTGCGCGGAATAGCTTTTGCAACATTTACGTAGGCTAGAGTAAATGTAGCCAAACAGGAAAAAAATGGAAAATAATGCATTAGCAACATTTACACGCGTCTGAAGTAATGTTGCAAAACAGCCAGCCATGAAAGCCAACCGGAAGGAATGCACCTTTAAAATTGAACTGACCTGTGCAGATTCAAAATATTTAAATTACCAGCATTTCAGTTTTATCTGTATATTGGACAAGTATACTAAATTAAAAAAAAAAAAAGTTATAAGATTTAAAATAAAAGAAACAAATTTTAGTCGAGTTAGCGTAACTGTACTAGGCCTATAATTTTCCCAAGCAAAAGTTTAAGCAAAGTTTCGAAGTGGGTCAGACTCTCGGACATCCTACATTTAATCCTCACAATTGCTTTGTTTCATGTTGATGAGGTAGTGTTGTGTATGTTGATTTTTTTTTTTATCGGCCTGCATTACATATTTTACTCGACAGAAGAAAATAAATCAACCTTAATGTTAGATAGGGTCTGCTACTTAGTATTTTAGCACACAAAAAAATTTTAAACTGTTTCAAGTTTTTTAACGTCGAAGGCTACACCTATGTTTGGCTTATATTTAAAAAAAAGGTTTTGTGAATCGGCAAGGTCCCTTGAGTTTGTGAAATTTGGTGGCAGGCTTAAAAGGTAATAAGAGAGCTGGGGAGTAAAATGACTAAAGAAGTCTCTCATCGTGTCCAATCCATCAGCCTCTACATTTTGAAACAAAAAAATAATGTTCTTGCATGTGAATGTTCCTTCAGTAGTGTGTGATTCACTAAAGGTGTGTTAATCTCGTCTCTGAAACAAAACTTGTGGTAGGTGGCTATATATTCTTGTTTTGACTTGGGTTTTGTGTTATGCAGGTACAGATTACGAGTGTGTCAATGTGACAGAGCATGACAGTGCAAATTGCACTCTGAAGAATGAAAACTGTAAGTATATTAAATATTACATTTTACAATGTTTTGGTAAATGTACTTGTGTTCCTTATTGAATGTTGGCTTCTCAGCCTGAAAATTGCATACCCCGCGGCCATAACACTCGTAATGCTATTTCGACGTGGCATCGCTGGGAACTGCTTTTGAACGATATCTGCCAATCAAAAATATGAATGCTAAAAAGTATGAAATATTTGTGCATTGAGCGAAGTTTAATTATAACCCAAAAAAAATTCTGACAGCACAAGTAATGGCTGTCATCATGTTAGAACACTTCTTTGCCTTCTAATTTCATACTTATCCCTTTATAAGTAATGAGGCGCAAATCCAAAAATTGGCTCCATTTTTGATTGATTTATCACCACACCATTTCAATACTTTTTAATACCATTAGCTCTCACCCACAAAGATCTCTATAGATGACTGTTTTCGCCCTTAAAACAGGACGGAAAGTCAATGGGCTCGAGATTGGTTAAATAAATACAGATGCAAACCTATTTACGTTGCCTTTTGAACTTATGTGTCAGACTGCGGGGAATCGAACCCACAACCTTTAAAATCGAAGGCTGAGGTCCTACCACTGAACCTTACGGACACGTCCTTCGAGGCCGTACTGAGGCCGTGTCAATATGGCTCAGCGGTAGGACCTCGGCCTTTGATTTCAAAGGTCGTGGGATCGATTCCCCGCTCAGGCAGTCTGACATAAAAGTCCACGTAAAAGGCAACGTAAATAGGTTTGCATCCGTATTTGTTTTCGACCTTGTTTAGCCTCACCTAGAGATCTAGAGATTTCTGTGTAGATCCTTGTGGATGACAGCTAATTGATATTAAATGATCAATTGGTAAAAATAGGCCTAGGCTCGGGTGTCTGCCATTCAGTAGAATGCAGCCCCAAACAAGCAGACGTTTCTGCTATTAAATTTTGCTTGCTGAAACCGTATTCGTTTCCCCTTATTTGTCAACTCTTCCTCCCCAAACTATCCTGTGGTGTAAAGTCAACAGCCAAATATAAAAAAGAAACATTATGGCACATTATTATTTTAAAATCTGATTAGTCTAGGCTTGGAATCATTATTAGCTAAACTAGTATCAGTGAAATGGTACTAGGGATGGGTCGGTTTCATTTTGTTGACTTCGGTTCCGGTCTCGGTTTTCACGCACACAAAACCGCGGTTTCGGTTTCGGTATCGGTTTTCGTCACCATCCACCCAAACCAGCTATTTCTAGTTTGTTTTCTTGTAATATTAGTATTACTAGCTTTTAACTCCCTCCTGCTTTCACTTTCAGCAGCGTCATAGACCAAGGGCGTAGCTGTGGCACCATTTTCCTCTTCTATTTCCTTTTTAATGACTGTCATTTATACGTACAAAATGACAATTATTAAAAAAAATTAGAAAAACAAGATCAATTTTTGATTTTTCGAACACCGTACGAAAAACCGACACAAAATCCGAATCGGTTTCGGTTTTCAGTAAAAACCGAAAATTCGGTTTCGGTTACCGACCCATTCCGAAATGGTACCAGTGCAGGTTTACATGAAACGGTGCCGTTGAGGTTACTAGTTCTTTCTAAGCCGAAAACACTATGTATGTGGTGTCGTCACTTGTGTGCACCACACCTTAGCGCAACTCGTATACACTAATGTTAACCATACCCAGAACTAACCCCTACTCGCCTGTAGGTAGTGTGCCATAGCATGTAATACTGATTACCATAAACAGGTGACATTGCAAGTCACCTGACTGCTGTATGTTATATAAACTGATGCAACAATTAAATTGTGTCGACACCCAATTGTTTGCTACTGAACTGTTCAGTCTCGTTACTCTGCTGGGGGAATCCACGATTTGTCTTAGGGCTAAAAGACAAATCGTGGATTCCCCCAACAGAGTAACGAAACAATGGTAATGACAATTTAAGTGTCAGGCCCTAAATTGATCCCGGAATTAAAGTAGTGAATCACTAAATACCAGAAAGAATCCATTTTATTACGTTGATTTCTGGGATTAGGCCTACTTACAAAAAGTGCATACATCCATTGTCTTATTGCTATCTGGCACTTAACAAAAACAGCGTAACCCAGCTGCAGCTAAACATTTCCAGGCGCTAGGAGCAATGCATGTTTTGGATACTTATTTCTGGAAATGCTACAAAAAGCACAAAATGTTTCCTGCCATTGTATTGAAACTGAATATAAACCTAACTTGGACCAAAAACAAGCCTTGCATTAATTTTAAAGTAAAGTTTGTATAAAAGTCTCCTCCCTGCTAGGGGTGACACGGTTATCGATAATTCGATAACATCCCGATACAAATGTTTGTTGAATATTGATTGTACTTTTTCTGACGTATTTTTTTTAATTAATAAAATTATAATGGATATTCCAGCCTCAAAATTTGGTTTATCGAGGCATTAACGATTATCGTGATAAGTTTTTGAAATTGTGATAAATAATTGTATCGCGCCTTCCTTAATACTAGCATTGGCCAAAATCAAAATTTTAACGCTACAATCAGCATTTCGCTGGGGATCCACAACTAACACAACAACATGCAGAAGCCACATAGAGCCTTCCCAAGTTGGACAGGGATGAGCATCAGTGACGAAGTCGGTACCTTTATTTTAATTTGATCCCTCTCTGTAAGAGCTTTCCAAAAATTTGCAAGTTAATTTTCTTGTTAGTGTGACACTGAATACCTGGCAAAATAGGGGAAAAAAGCCAGCCAACCAATCGTGGAAAAGGCCAGTTGCAAGCAGCCCTCATGTCGGTCACCAATCGGCATTTGGCAAATGGAAATCAACAGTTGGTGATTTGGAATTTAGCATTTTTAGCCAAAACGGCAACTAGCAATAGATAATGCCACTCAAAAGATGGATATCTCTGAAACCGTATTAATTAGAAACGAATGGTTTGCAGCGTTAAGCTCAGATTTATAAGGGCTATATTTAACAGCTTTTTCTGCATTAATACTGGGGTTGAAAAAATTGTGCAATTTCATAAATTCAGAAATTGGAGAAACCGTGCTTCATGAAAGATGTGTATTGGTATGTGGCTAGTAGAAATTGTGAAATGGCGAATGCTTTCTATATGGCAACTGCTACTAGATTGACATTTGAGAGGGTTGGTTACAAGATTATTTACATGAGTACAGGATTGCATATTTTTACATTGGTTTTTTGTAACAAGTAATATAGTTGGAAAATTGGTTGTCACTTAATTTTTGTTGTTCAAATTTTAGGCACCTTGTTGATTCATGACAATTCAACTATAAACGAGACGACCCATTCGCCAGGTATTTACTTTTTTCTCTTTGTGTTGATGCACCTTAAATTGTCTTTTAAATGCCGACTTGGAGCTAAAGCCCGCCACCCTGAAATGGTTCGAACTTGTGAATGGAGTTAAAGCTTACCCTTAGCCCCCATGGCAGAATCAGTGCGACGCGCGACGTACGTCGCAGACAATTTAAGGCCGCCGCAGACAAATTTTGGCCAAATTTCTGCCGTTTTGTCAATTTTTGACCGATTTTGACATTCCAATACACCATTTTAATCGTCTCGACGAGACCTTTTCATTGGTGGAGTAGCCAGAACAATAGGATAAAGCACTGAAAAGTTATTCCATGAAAACCAATGAACATATGGGTAACCATATGTTAAAAACAGATTAGCTGCAGACAAATTTTTTCCGACAATTGGTGTCGCAGACAGTTGCAGAAAGTTCTGCCTCTGGGCCCTTAGCCTAAATCATCATTTCTGTATGCCGTCGAACATATACAGTACCTGTAATTTTATTGCATTCTTCCGTTGAAATGCTTTCTGCCTAAAGACTAAAGTTGCAGGACTATGGCCGCCAGCTTGGAACCCAGTGCGTATGCGCGAACTCCTCCATAAAAGAGCCCCGTCGGATCTGGGAGTCATCTCTTCTACCTATTGTCTTCACCGACTCGGCTGTCTACTGTCGTCACGAACTTCTGCAGCTCCTAGTTGGGCCTGGCTTCCTGTTAGTTCTTCGACCGGCATTGGATAATTCCCGGTCTTTTGAATCGCCTTCCTGAGCCCGTGTGACTGCACTGTAGGATCGCTGCGATTGTTGCTGACCTGCCATCCACTATTTCATCACCTTTTCGACATTACGTTTGTCGCTTTCGGGGAGTGGAGCAATCTTATCGGCCACTGAGGATTCCCCTACGAGATCCATCTCAACCTCCTCCTGTTACAAAAAAAAACCAGGAAAGAGGCCCATTGTGCGTCAGCAAGGAGGCCTCATCTTAACGTCCCTTCAGCATACGACAGAAGTTATCAATGGTATCCTTCGGCCACGGATCTTCTGTTTCTTGCATGGCGTACTGTCGCAATGGCCACTCCATGCTTCCTTGTGGAGAACAGGAACCTTCCCACGCCTTCGTCATCCATCCCTGGTCTATTAGCTGCCATTGTTGCCTGTTGCTGTGGTGTTTCGTCCCCCGAGGTTGCGGCTCTGTTCTTTGCCAATGCACGTACAACTCCGTTCCGGCTCGTCACTTCCCTGCAGAAGGACTGGTGTTCTGCAAACAAAGTGGGGAAGGGGTGCTGGAGTGTCATGTCTCGAGCTAGCAGTTGCTGGCCCTATTACGCTCTGCCATCATCTGTCGCCAGGACGCCTTCTTACCTACCACTTCTACATTTCCACGGAGGACTCGCATAGGTTAGGTCTCGTCCTACCCTACACAAAAAAAAAAAGCAAAGAAGATGCAAAGCTGACCTGATTTCTTGTTGATGCCGTTTACTGCTTTTCTTGCTGATGCCGTTTGCTGCTGCCACCTGTCTGCCACTCAATGGCATATCGCCGCCTTCCCAGGATTCCTTTCGGCCTTCGTTTTGGTGGGAATAACATCTGCCACACAACCACTGGATTGTTCTTCACACACCATCATTCTTTGACTTCTATTGTACGTTTCCTTTTGTGTGTGCTTTCTTTCATCATGCGTAAGCAAGACCTTCCTGCTTCCTCTGATCCTCCTGTCAAGGATATCGAACGCTGCACATATGCTGCAATCATGGCTGGTAAAGACAATCAATCCCCACCAAGTGTGTATCCGCCATCGCTCCTGCCATCGCTATCTCAACCCTTGTGCAAGCAATCTCCCTCACAATCGACAGTCCAACCTGACCCAAAATTGACGCATGTAAATCAAGTCCAGGGCCCATACTCTACAACGTGCGTGACCGAAAGAATGGGATTGGTTGCTTTTCGCATCACAAATCATCGGCAGTAGCCACCACGTCTACTTCTGGTCCATCCAAAAAGGAGGCAACAAAGTAATCCTCTCGTAAACCGACGGCACAAGCACAACCCAAGCCATCCTCGCCGCTCCCGGATCGTCAGGCCTTACCAGCATCACAATCCAGATTCCCCTCAAGTAGACTCCCGGCTTGCGTGTCCAGTCTTCCGCACAGCAGACCCCTCCTCACGATCATCGTGTTGTCTCTGCCTTTTCAACTGCTACTGCTCTTGGCTCCGTTCCTGGTTCCATCTCGGGCAATTCCTTGGGGTACGTCTGACAACAGACCTGCGTCAGGTTTGGCTTATGACCGTCGTTGGCTCTGACCCTGCCATGGTCACTGCACTACCTCCTAACCGCGTACCTCCCTCGACGATTTTGACCACTGCTTCGGGTCTAGCCAGGAGGCTATGCCACGTGCTCCATCTGAAGGATATTAAACGAAAGCCTCTTCTGTCCAAAGTTTTACTCACCGCTTGATGTAATGTTTCGTCATTTGGAGCCGAACTGTCTCTAACAGTCGCAAAGTGTAGTTGCTCCGGTTTGGACCGATGGTTTTGGATGGTACAGTCTGTTGTGGCATACGGATATGCTTGCTCCTGTCGTGGCCCTGTTCGACGATTTCAAGCTTCATTTGGACATTCTTCATCCCACTTGATCCAGCTTCTTCCTCTGCCCCACTGTTGTCGCCGACCGGTGTCCAAGATGCCCTGACAGTTCCAGTTGATCCGTCTCCACCCGATTGATGGACAGCCTCTCTTTAATGTTATGAAATTAGATGGAAAACAGCGACAGCCTCTTTTTCACCGTCAGTTTCCTGCCGCCTCCATTTGGCAGTATGACTCCTGCACATCTTTCGTATTAGTTCTCCCGGGGATTCTTCAATGCTCTGATTCCATCATCACAGGGACTTGCGATACGCTCCTTGCCGGGCCTTGGCCAACGGATATTCCCTTGGCTTCCACCGCCATCAACAACCGGTTTTTTTTTTATCTTAAAAAAAAATACCATGTTTGTGCTTCACCGTCACTTAACTTTAAGAATTCTTCACCACTCTAATCCACGGAGGATCGTACGGGACCCTGTCCCGTTTTTCCGAGATCTTCCGCACATTTTCACTTCGCCTGCGCAAACCAACCAGCCGAAATCACCAGCGTTTCTCAAAGACTGTCACCACCTTTTCTCACGACGCTTCCTTTTCAAGACTGAAACAACCTCCAGCAGCTTCCAGTAACTGTTTTCCTGTAACCTTACAAGACTTCCTGTTCTCTCAGCAGCTTCTGCTACCCTGGTTTACACATCACATTAGTGCCTTCTAGGCCTAGGGTCTTCATGCTTTAACCCCTTACCTGCCGTATAATTTTTATATCTGCAGTCTGTCTCCGGACATTACTCAAACTAGCAACTTGAAGGAGAGCTTTTTTACCTTCAGGCACATGCCTCTACCAACTCGGCCACGTATTGTATTGTTGTTGTCTCAATTGTTGGCCATCTTGTGCCTAGTTTGGACTCTGTTTTGAATACTTAAACTTTGGTCTTGTCTATGATGAGTTGGACTCGTACGTGGCAGGTAAGAGGTTAAAGACCATCTTTTTTTCAGCGCTCTGAATCCATAAAACGTTTTATTAACCTCTGTACCCTCAGTATTCTGTTTACGTTCATCATGGATCCTGCTGACTAAGTTTTGAATACACCTCGACAAGTACTTCCGTCCGTGTAAGTTTCCACTTCATTCCAAGCCCACCTCAAAAAAAAAATAAAGATAGAAGACTTCTCCAGTTTCTCTGGCTTCTGTCGCTGTCCCAACTTTACATCTCTCCCCTCCAGAGTCGTCTTCTGCCAGTTTCTGTTGCTGCTTTGACACACGAGACGTCCCTCGCCTCCGCTGTCGTTTCTCCGCAGGCCCATCTGTCGTCATCCCTACATGCCTTCTTCCACTGCTGTCACCGCCTGGGTCTTCTGGTTCTCTGTCATTCACCAAGACCTTCTCCAGCCTCAACCCTGGGTCTGGGCTATGATCCGTCGACCTGCAGATTCATCCTGTTTTCAGGCCACATGCACCTATATGTGACACCTTATCCCTGAACCTCCAAAAACATAAACATATGCTTTTGCTTAGATTCTGGTTTGCTTAAAAAAATATATATTTTTTTTTAAAACGACAGAAAGAGACAAAATTTTTCTTATTGTTTAACTCCTGCTTCCCAACATTTTAATTTTGGTCTGCTTTCACCTTTCACGTTTACATCTCGTTTTCCTTTGATCTAAAACGCCTTTTTCAAAAAAAAAAAAAAAAAATGAAGAACGACAGGTGTTCTTTGGTTCTGGGGTCTTTTGACCCTGGGGGTACCAGCTCGTAACCCTGTTGTACTCGTTCAGGTGGTGCCCAATGCTGGCTTGGACGAGGTCTGCAGAATGCTATAAATTTACAGGTAATGTATAGTTTTGACGTCGTATAGATACTTGAGAATGTCGGCTGACCCTGGCTGGTTCTTGTTTCTATGTCTTAGCGTAACTATACATTACCAGTACCCACCCTACCTCCCCTCTCATGTCACCACCCGATGCTTAGAAGTTAGAGATGACTCCCGGATCTGACAGGGCTAGATTATGGAGGAGTTGGTGCATGCTCACTGTGTTAAAAACTGGTGGCCGTAGGCCTACAACTTTAATCTTTACGGGAAAAGCATTCTACAGAAGAATGGTATAAACAGGTAATGTATATATTTGGTAAGGCAATAGAAAGAATAATTAGCCTGGGTTTGGCGGCATTCTTAAGTTTTTCTATTGCAACATTGACTATAAGCTTCATTTAACCCTTTTGAGTCCGAGCCATTTTTTCAATTCGCGAGCGAGAAAGTCCATGGCCGCAACATGGATGCGATGAACAAGTTGCATGCCTCACGAAAATAAATTGTACTAAAAAAACTACGCGGTCTTGGCGTATAAAAATTCGCAGACGTAATAATTATATTGTAAATTATTGAACATAAATATAATTGGGACCATCGTCCTACGTTTTCTTTATTTAAAAAAATCCTAAAGTTCGACTATGTAAACAGCGCTAACGAAAGTTTCAACTTACAGTACTCTGACTGATAACATCCACTGGATATTCTTCCGTCACAACGCCCGTTATTACTTCCGAAATCATTATTTTATGTTTTATTACCGTAAAAATAGTTTAAAGTTGCTTTATTCCCCCAATATTTACGATCGCCGAAAGCTCACTACCATTTCGTCCTGAACGGCCATATTGACCGGCTGCCCGCAAGCGAACGCGCTTCTTCTACGCCAATGGATACGACCTTGACTCGCTTCGCGTGACGTCACGAATGAACGGCCGACGGGTCACGTGCCGCGAATGAACCAATCGGCGCACGCGATAACACGCGATCGGGAAGAATTTGAACAAGGGCCGTTGAAACAGCACTTTTCATTCGAGGAATACAGGCAGTGACGTTGGAGTTGATGACATCTTTTTCGCGGGCTAGAAAATTGGGAATCCCCTCTCTCGAACGCGCTCAAGATGGCGTCTGCACGTTTCGTAGTTCCGGAGATACGATCGTTTGAACCGAGGACTGTTTTCAGCAAACAAACACAATTTTCACGTAGATTTTGGCCACGATGCCAACAATAACATCGACTTAAGGTAATAAAAAGATGATTTGAATTAAATAAACCGAAATAAACCTTAAATATATGTTCCAAAATACCTACTTCAATCGGAGTTACCCTCCGATGTTCGCAATAGGATTTTTTTTTTAAACAGGGCGTAGAACTGAGCGAAACGATGTATCGTTCCTCGGACGTTTTCGGCGTCATTTTTGTGCAACGATGCATCGTAGCTCGGACTCAAAAGGGTTAACAAAACGTTCTTTTTGCTAATGCTTCTTTTTGTTAAATGTTCGACAGTTCAGGAAACAAAATGCACAATTTCAGACAATAGACTACTGTACCCTTGTCTGAATTGTGCGTTTTATTTCCTACACTGTAGAATTGTTAAAATGAACTTTCACAGTAATTTTCAATAGTTTTTCTACTGCCAAGTCAACTAAAAACCTCACACATTTAACGATGATCTGACTTGAACTAACTTTTTTACTGAAGTGTTTGCTCCATCACATACGTGATCTGGTTCCACTCGAGCATTAGCGCAATGCTCTCATTTATTCACAAGTTTAGTTTATTAGATCGTCCCTCCTCCAAATTCCAACATAATTTATTTTAAACTAATTTACCGTTAATCGTGTATTAAAAGCCCAGTTCAACTAAAACTCACCCCCTAAAATGCTGTAAAGTCAAAATCATGAAATAGTGGAGTTAAAGCCCACCCCTCAAATTGTCGTTTTTCTACGAAAAATTATCTAATAGTTATACAGGGTGTCAGAAAAATCATGGTCATAACTTACATGGTATGTAGTACCCATCCAGACGAACAAAAAAGTCCATATAAACAGGTGCGGAATCGACCGGTTTCCAAGATCCAGTGACCTTTGTCTCACAAAAACACACACATTTTCAGCCAACATTCAGGGGTAGCAAGCTAAATTCAGAAACATAAAAAACAATGTCTCTTAAAGACAAGTGAAAAATCCCCACTTCATGAGCTGTGTCCAGACATTCCCCATGTGTTGAGCACAAGTACATCTCACAATTACAGTGTCTGGTTATGTGTTTGTACATATTGCCAGAGCACAATGGCTGTTAACCATACCAATCAAGAGATGGCCGACCTAAATTTCATGTATGGCCGGGCCAATGGAAACGCAGTGGAATCTGCACAGTTGTACGCTGAAACCTATCCAAACAGAAGGCATCCAGACCGTCGTATGTTTGCAAGGATCCACTCACGTCTGTGTGAGCGTGGCTCATTCGAGGTCGCTCCGCGAGAGGGAAGACCAAGAACGGTCCGAACTCCTGAACTGGAAGAGCGAGTGCTACAGAGAGTTGACAAGGACCCGGGAACGAGCACACGGCGAATTGCCGCAGCAGAAAATGTAAACCATGATGTTGTCTGGAGAATCTTCCATGAACAATTGCTGCGTCCTTACCACCTGCAGAGAGTGCAAGCCCTAGACGAAAACAACTATCCGGCACGGGCTGAATTCTGCCAGTGGCTGCATCAGCATTGCACTGCTAACCCTCTCTTCCTGCATAATGTGTTATTTACTGATGAAGCTGGATTTACCCGTGATGGAATTATCTACTTCTATAACACCCATGTTTGGGCTGATGGAAATCCCCACGCGATCCTGGAATCACGGCATCAGCGTCGGTTCTCCATCATTGTGTGGGCTGGTATCGTAAGGGATGTTCTCATAGGGCCGCATGTTTTGCCCAACAGGTTTGCTGGGGCTTCACATCTCACCTTCCTACGAGATGACCTACCTGGTCTACTCGAAAATGTCCCACTCATGACACGTCAGATGATGTGGCTCATGCACGATGGGGCACCAGCCCACTTCCAGATTGCTGTCAGGCAACACCTCAATGGACTGTTTGGAGAGAGATGGATTGGCCGAGGCGGACCACGTCCATGGCCTCCCCGATCTCCCGACCTGAACCCATCGGACTTTTGCATCTGGGGCTACGTGAAGGGACTCGTGTATTCAAGAAACATTGAACCCGAGGCACAACTGCGGCAACAAGTTGAAGCTGCATTTCAGCAAGTGAGGCAAAACCAAGGACTATGCGAGAGAATCCGTGCATCCCTTAGCAGAAGACCGGAGGCAAGCATCCAGGCAAATGGCGGCCACTTTGAACATCTGTTCTGACGTCGTGGAGAATCGCCCTGCATCTTTTCAGGATTCAACCAGTACCTCCTTACGTTCCCATAATTTTGTTTCCAGCGAGTTTTCGTTTTGTAGGTTTCTCAGGAAAAGAAACTAGTGACTTATCACGAATGGATCATGGCTGGATATGTCGTCACACCACTGACTTCACACACAGGGGCCAGTCACTTGAGCCGAGAGCAGGCGGCGGGAGCAGCAGCGAGCAAGCGAGTTGGTGGTGGTGGTCTATCGCTCCGCTCGTGCTGCACGCTTCTTGGGTCAAGTTATTGGCCTCTGTGACTTCACATAACTAAATTCGTCTCTTGTGGGGCATGTACTCAGCATTTCACATTGCTTAGACATTACTTATTTTCAAGCCTCCAGTGGGTGCCAGTACGGTGTGGCACGCTGAATGTAGTAGAGTGAATCCCAAAAGAGCACAGTGTCTTGTGTGAACTGGCTTTCTTACAAAATACTAAGAAGACGCTTCTACCGCTTTGAGGTAAAGGGGGTAAACACCACCGCTCATTTCCAGGCTGGGGATTATTTCACTTGTCTTTAAGAGACATTGTTTTTTATGTTTCTGGATTTAGCTCGCTGCCCCTGAATGTTGGCTGAAAATTCGTGTGTTTTTGTGGTACAAAGGTCACTGGATCTTGGAAACCGGTCGATTCCGGACCTATGTTTATACGGACTTTTTTGTTTGTCTAGATGAGTACTACATACCATGTAAGTTATGACCATGATTTTTCTGACACCCTCTATGATGTGAATAAAGATAGTACTGCTTGCTATGTTTACTGGCCCCTTCTCCCTCCCTGCAGTAATAGTGGACTCTTCCTTTAGCTCCTAGCACATGCACAAGGCCTGGGCATCTCTCACCTATTCCTTTTTCCACAACAATTAAAAGGATGTAAAAATTGGTCTTTCAGAGATCACTCACAAGCTTCGAATTTTCTGTAATAGATGTCCAGAAAGGTTAGAAAATTGATAATACTTGATTTAAAGCCCACCCCCCCTATTTTTGCCAAATTAACTGCATAAGCCCCTGGACGTTTAATCCACGATTACGGTATTACGAAGGTATGATGAGGTATGTATAGAATTTGACGGGATCCAGGCTACATGACTATTGGTCGTAGGAACTTGCATCTTAAGTTGGCATTGGTGTCCGTTAGTCGTGCATATAGTGTAGGGATGGCTCGGTTTCATATTTTTGACTTCGGTTCCGGTTTCGGTTTTCACGCCCACAAAACCGCGGTTTCGGTTTCGGTGTCGGTTTTTGCCACCATCCACCCAAACCAGCTATTTCTAGTTTGTTTTCGTGTAGCATTAGTATTACTAGCTTCTAACTCACTCCTGCTTTCAGTTTCGACAGCGTCATAGACCATGAGTCTAGCTGTGTCTCCATTTTCCTCTACTATTTTCTTTTTAATGACTGTCATTTATACGTACAAAATGATAATTAGAAAAAAAAATTAGAAAAACGGATAAATTTTTGATTTTTCGAACACCGTACGAAAAACCGACACAAAATCCGAATCGGTTTCGGTTTCGGTTTTCAGTAAAAACCGAAAATTCGGTTTCGGTTTCGGTTACCGACCCATCCCTAATATAGTGAATTGCTCTACGCAGGGCATAACCGTAACCTATGCCAACTTAGAAGCAGGTTCTTGCGACCTATGGCCATGTAGTCTGGGTCCCATCAAACTCTGCCCACATCGTCAGTCAAGGTTCGCTTTTGTAATAATTTCGTAACAAATTAAACTGAATTATGTTGGATTTTGGAGGAGAGACATGCAATAACCTAAATTTATGAATGAATGAGAAGAGACGTTACATTAATGCTACATTAAATCAAGGTCACGTATGTTAATGATCGCATTGTCGCCTAGTCTTCCATGATAGAGAAAACGTCCTGCCTGGACAGAAGTAAGTTTAGAAAATGGGCCTGGATTAGCCAAAGTAACTGCATAAGCTCATTGGCTTTTAATACACGATTTATGGTAAACGCATTTCTTTATCACTACTGATTCAAATTTGCGATTTAAACATGTAAATTTACGATCTAAACCAGTTTTGGGTCTAAACAGGGTTGTTTGATTTAAATCAACCCGATTTAAATCACTGATTTAAATCATTTTGCCTATTTTAGTACATTTATTCAATTTTTTGTATTGAAAAATACTTCAGTGTATTGCAAAATGACAGCGATGTTGCTGGAGTGCGCAAGAGCAAAATCCTTCATAGGTTTATTTTCTAAGTTGGGATGTTAGCCTAAGCCTAACCATTTAGCAAGCATTAAGAGACTATAAGAAACATTTTGTTTGTTTGTTTATCTAGTCTCTTAACCTGTGCATGGGATTTCCCAATGCGGAAACTAAAGTGAAACTGTGCCGGTAGCTAGGAAAGTCATTGTGGGCCTGGTTGACAAAAGAAAAGAGTGGGTTAAGTCTGCAGCAAGCCGCAAAAAAGACTCCCCTAGTTATGCTTAAATGCAAATATAGTTACCGAGCCAGAAGATAATGAAAACATAACTATCACCCAACTTTGGTTAACCAAGGTTTTGAAATAAATTTTGTATTTTAATGATTTTTACCCCTCCAATTCAATGTTGTATACAAAATAACTTTTTTTTTGAAAAATACAATTTAAATCAAAAAATTCGATTTAAATCAAATAAATCCGATTTTTTTGATTTTTTTTAAAAAATCATGATTTTTTCCAATCCTGGATCTAAACCATGGAGTGTATTATTATTTTTGTTGAGGATTTGTACACTGTTTTTAGTAAAGTCCTTTTTGGCACCCTTGTAACACCGTGTTGCAATTAGAATGTTTGTGGCTATATTACTGCAGAATGTATGCAGTAGGGGTGTGCCAAACTCTAAAACAGTCGTGAGTTTGAGTTTGTTACGTAAACTAGATTCAATCTGAAAACTCCAAACTCAAATTTATCGAGTTTTGTTGAGTTAAATAAAAATCTTTTTCTTTGATAAATTGAAGCAAAATGTACCATCTTCGCTTAAATTCTATAGAATAAATTTCTTTGTGGAGTTGTACAGTAATTAGTTAGTCTTCCATCCAAGGTGGTGCCAGCCGAAATACCCCAGTAACCGAACCAAAATTGACCCAAATTATTAAAACCCTCCCCAGAATACTTGAAAGATTTCAAAATGGTGTTTGTTTCTTTGTCATTTTATTTATTTTGCAATATTCCTGTAAACCCGTTAAGAAAGATGGAGACAAAAAACACTACAAGATTTGTTCAGTGGATCAAAAACGTAAAACTAGTTTTGCCCCCAAAATTTTGTAAAATTCATCCTATCCCATTGTAACCAGGTTACTCTGTTATGGAATTCTCTCGACCCCTGGCGTTAGCAGGAGTGCAATTTTTTGATACAGGAAAAACTAATCAACCCCCGAACAGACTTGCTTGTCAACGGGAAGAATACAATATAAACTCCAGGGGGACATGCTTTTTTGAAACATTATGTATAAATTTTAGGTGTGTAGGTGTTAATGTTCCATTTGCGCAGTAAAATAGAACAGAAAATCACTACGTTTATATGGCCACTAGTAGAAAGCGCATTTTAGCAGTGCTCTTTAAAACTCAACAATCCGCAAATGTTTACTAGTGCTGTGTCGGTAACCGAAACCGAACCGTGGTTACGGTTTTTACTCCAAAACCGAAATCGAACTGAACATATTTGAAAAAAAATCGGTTTTCATTTCGGATTTTTTTTAAAGCAGATATGAAGAAGTTACATTACAACTATGCATAAATATGACAAGTGATGGTGCATGGACGGTCGAACTATAATTTATTCTTTGAAGATGCAAATAAATAAAATAATAAACTTGATTAAACCAATTATAGTGAGAGTCTATTAGTTTTCCCTTGTGAATACAGCCATCGATATGGCTACTAATTGTCTAACACGTGTGAAGAATTACCCCTCCTAAGAATACAATCTTAACACCCAAATGATTTCTTGGCAGCGGTTCCACGACGCGTATGCAACCGTAAGACCAGTGGTCGCTTGCATTTCTAGCTTTTTTGCCTCAATCCCTCCTATCCCCCCATACATGTATTGATCAACTGTGTCGGATAGAATGGCGGCACGCACCTCTCAATTAAACACGAGCCCACTACGATTCTTCTATTGGTTTCATTTTAAACTGTAAGTTTAATTAGAACACTAGTGAACTGAATCAACATTAAAAATATTCAGCACCGTTTGGCAGTTTTATGATACGGGAGGTCTCCAAACCGTTTAGTTTTGGCGTTTTGCACATTTCATATTTCCTACTGCGAAGTTGCCAGTTGCCACGTCGCACGACTGATAAGGATGAAATATCTAGAGAGCACAGTCATCGCCCAAAAGTAGTTTTACTAATTTGCGCCCCCCCCCCCTCCTCTGACAACAAAAAAAAA
The DNA here is from genome assembly GCA_023313725.1 of Lithobius niger. Lineage (NCBI taxonomy): Eukaryota > Metazoa > Arthropoda > Chilopoda > Lithobiomorpha > Lithobiidae > Lithobius > Lithobius niger. The sequence continues at coordinate 74,434 of JAHWFP010056850.1, forward strand.
TGTCATACAGTAGAAGTTGTTTTAAATATTTTTCCATCCCCCTCCCAAAAAAATTCCTAAGCATTAAAATCATGAACGATTGTCCAAACAAGTAGCCTAAGTCTACACTAATTTCGCATGCCGACATGACTATACAAGCTTATTATCCAGTTCGTACTAATAAGATCGGAACAGGCGCGTGCCTACGTCAGTGATCTCTGCAATAATTTGCCAGTCATCGGTCGGTTGGTGGATATCAGCCGCTGACGAAGGCTACATAGTTCCCAGTAATTAGTCGTGGATGGATGACGTTCGGCTGAAGAAAAAAATAACGAACCTTGTACGTTTGCTGCGAACAAAAATCTTTGATTATTTCTAGCGGAGGATTTCCCCAACGGATTCGATCCATTTTCGAACTTAGACCTAGAAATGTACCATAGAATGTGTGTGCAACATTTGACAGAAATCTGATAATTCGTTAAAACGCTGTAGCGCGAACACACAGACACCCAGACAGACAGACAGACAGACAAACCGTTCGCATAAGAGTCTCATCGACTCTAATAATATCGCAAACAAACTAATCAACGTCGTTGAATGCCGTCAGCAATCGGTGACTGCCAGAATAACGAACCTGCGCAACTTCATCTTATTCTTGAACTAGCTGTACCCCCGGCGTAACATACACCAATCTAGCCGGTTCCCGAATACCTAATTACCGGTCGGAATGGCGCTTACACCCATCCCCCTCTCTACCCCCCATCCCCGTATCCTCCTGCCTCCCTCCCCCACATTCTCCCACTGCATGGTCAGATTGAGCCACCTCCCTGGTCACCCCTTTCCCCTTTCTTGCTTGAACTTCAGTAACACGCACGTACATGATGAATTTGCTAAGTGCCACCCAAGCCTATTATATATATAGATGATCAGTCGAACAATA
>JAHWFP010056855.1:0-16142 GCA_023313725.1 Lithobius niger
TCAGCGTTCGGAATACTGGTACGAAGGTAGTCTCAGAAGTAATGCAACGGTCGACTCCTGCTGTTAGTATCCTATCTTGTTCGATCACAGAATTGGCTGCGCAAAGCAACCAGTGCGAAAACACCGTTTTGTTTTTTGTTTAACGGGCATTAACCAAAATCGGAGAGAAAGATTACTCGCGTACATGCCAGAACCCGCGGGGTGGCATAAGTGTTCCGGCATGTACGCGAATTGTGTGCCTAGCCCCTGTGGATAAATTAGCTGGAAAAATCCAAGAGGAAAACCCTGTTGGCACTTATAAACAATTAACCACATGTTGCATTGAGAAAGGAATACGTCATATGCCTGACTAGGAAAATATTGCGCTTGTAGGTTCTTAGAACTAAGACATTTTACACAGTCAATCATAAGCAGACTAACACTTGCTAATGGACTTTATTTCCTGTGTGTAGTACAGTTTTATACCTTCCTGTGGTCACGTGATTAACCACAGGATGCAGGGTGGCGACAAGCATGGGAAGACTGATTAAACTACGTAGTGGTTAAGGTCAGCTGTGAAAGGTGAACATGATTGGAAACAACCCTCCCAATGTGGCTTGGCACAAATAACGACAAGCCACAACAATGGATCCCACAAACAAAAAAGATTAAGACTACTGAACAAAAAACAAGTATCATTAGTTCTTTTTAGTCACTCTAGTTTTACCTATTAAGAGAAGAAGAAAATGTTGTGCTTTCTAAAAGAAAAAACTACATTTTTTTCGAAAGCTTGACTCCCCCTCCAAACAAACAAAATCGTTTTAAGTTAGTCGATGCTTGAAAACTTGCATCGTGAATACCACTATTGTAATTGAAGGTTGCAATGGAAAGTTTTTTTTGCATCAAGTGTATTTCTCTATTTTTGCTTGGCCAACCGACTACCCTGTTGTGACGATGTCCAACGTAGGAGCAGTCATTGATCCATTGAGTAGTTTTCATAGCAACGGAAAATATGAAAATAGAAAAAGAAACATGTTTTAAAAACCGTGGAATCAGAATTTGTGACTACGCACGTACTTGCGAACAATGCACTCACTCGCTACGCACGTCAGTACGAAATCAAGAATTACAACGTTTTTTTTTTTTGGAAAATTAGTTTCATAAATTAGTGTTTCAGCGAGCACACAAAAATAGTTATCGGTATGGCGTCTGTTAATCTCAGTAGAGTCGATCGTTAGGCTGAAAAATTAGCCATTATCTCTCGTCACTTCGACAGCGTCCGCGTGCAAGGGAGCAGCCATCGTGAAGCTAAGCCAAAAAAGCACCAATTTGTCTGCTTCGCGTTGCTTCGAAGCACTTTCTCAACGCCTGCAAACGGAACAGTCATGAGTGCTTCAGCAAACGAAGCGCTTACGCAAACGGATCAGTGATCAGTGAAACGGAACGCACGGCATGTTTTTTTTTCTATGGCTTAAGGAAACATTTCATGCGCTAAGAAAGAAAAAAACCATGCGTGCGTTCCTGAGAACCACGTAATTAACTTTAAGAGGCCCCTTAAGTTTTAATGATAATGGCTCAAGTTATATTAAGCATCCATTCAGTCAGAGAAGTTGGCTTAATTTCGTTAGTAGATTATTCAAGGTCAAGTCATTCTAATCATGCGATATGTTCTTCAAATTCATTGAAACAACCATATCCGTATGGTGCAACGTCAACGTTTAACTGTAAGGGTCAGATGACTATTCTTCCCTTTACAGTTTATTCAAATTTAGAACACATGCTTCAAATTAACCTATTAATATATTTTGGATACAATTAATGTAAATATTAAATACTCTGTCTCAGTAATCATTTTGTTTTATAGTTCTTAACACGTAGAATTTTTCTCCATTTCATCTGCGCCCCCAGCTCCTCTGCGCCCCCCTGCGACGCAGTTGCTGCAATATTGTAGTTACGCCACTGCTCTTGGCTAAGACCAAACCCTATAACGACTAGGCCTATGCATGTTTTAAACGGGTTTAAACAAAGCCACCTACAGTCCGCAAACAAAGGGCTTATGCATTCCTGAGCAGATTGTACTCCTTGGCAAATTCTATCGTGGGGCCGTTGACTCAAGTCTCCCTACTGTCAGGGAAACCCTGTCCTCTATGTGGGGATTACTTCAGTGGGGGCCGTGAAAGTGGTTCCAGTGTTGTTCTTGTCTGTCATTGTTATACGTTAGTATTTTATTATATTTGTTTTACTTTGTAATGTTTATAATATGGACCATTGCTGGTCTGAAATAAAGTTAAAGTAAAGGCCGTATCAGATCGGACCAAAAAAGGCGACTAAAATCATCCATTGACATAAAAGCAAGCGCAAGTTTGCTAGCTGCTGCCATCTCTACACCAAGCGGCAAAATTTCAAATTAACCGACGAGGGTTCCAAATTCTGCCTGCCGATGGCGCCACCTGGCAAACTTGTCGCGTCAGTGTTTGTGTTGCCTTCTAGCGGTGGAAGGCAAAGCTGGTTCGGCCTTTACTGTAGGTGACTTTGTTTAAACCACACTGGTCTATTCCGATAATTCTTGCATATTTGCGGGAAACACTCGTGTGACGTCACACTGAATGCATAGGCGCCCCTCTGACGTCACAAATTTCTGTGATCTGTGGATCCAACATGGCCGCTGTTTTCGATCTGATAAATCGTCACAACTCGGGACTAACAAACTAATGAATACTAATTATAAAACGTAAGTCGGACCGCTCCGAACGTAAAAATTGTATTCGAGTGTATTAAGCTACCGAATTCTACTCGACGATATGACTGAAAATGAGCACCGGACGGGCTCTAGCTAGAAATGGTAACCATGGTAACGAGAAAGTACGCCTTCTATGCACGACGCCGTCGGCTGATATAGCGTGAACCGTCTCAATTGTTTTGTTTTGATCTCAACATCTGCGCCAGCTATCGCTCGATGCTTAGGCCTATGGTTGTTTTTTATTTACGAGGACAAGTAATTTCAAGCTGTAGGCCTACGGGTTTATCTTTAGTTGTTGTGATGCTGCTGCCCGGAACACCATCAAATTAAAGTAAACCAGCCACATAAACGCGTCAGTGTAAGGGTTTACTCGTTGAAAACTCAGTTTACATTGGAGAGGTTTTACATTGGCAACCAGCAATGATGGTGTTAGGTTGAGTTCTCTGTCCTGGGAGCGTATGGTGCACCCTGCAACTATCGATGAGTGAGAGCCTGGGATGGTGGTTGTAGGCTGTAGCGTCTGGTGTTGTAGGGCTACCATCACAATACTCCCCCCCCCCCCCCAAGGGGGGGACCCCCACCTTCCTAGGAGGGGTCTTATCAATACAACACATACAAAAAAACTCATCTTGAAATGTAACCATCTGTGTATACAAGCTGCACTGTTCTTAATGAAACTCCACGTGACTTCCAGGACAATGTATGGCCCAAAAGGAGAGAAAAAAATCATGATGGCATCCAGTCCATTTCGTCTTGGCACTGGGGAGGATTTCATAGTAACAGACTGAACTTGCGTATTCTTCATTTCTTGTTTGTGTACAGTCGATGACCAGCAGGCTTCCCCACACCGCACACACTGATTGTAGTGTTAGTCCCATCCTCTTTATGGTCCTTTGACCTGCTATGGGGCTCAACACATTCTCATTATTGTGGCATCAATCTGATTAGATCCTATTGGTGGCCGCATTCGTTATTGCGGTGAAGGGTCAGTCCGCACTCACCGACCTTGCAACTGGGTAGAAATCTCTCACGCAACTGCTGCTCATTCCTCACTTATCTACGGCATTGTCGCCTTGGCACACCGTTGGCACCTTGCACACAGCATCACTGCATCGCTTACTAAAAATATTACACTTCTACTCACTACTGCTAACTACTGCGGACTACTGCAACTGCTGCATACTAATGTGCTCTGCTGCATACTACCATCTACTATTGCACGCTACTGCAGCACCTAGGGATATATATGTAACTGCCTTGCGCTACTGTTCCGTTGCACACTACACTACATGTTTGCATGTTCCCTCCTTCATGCAGGATGCACTTTTGACAGTTCTTACCGGCGTCCTACTCCCAGTTCCACTGCTGCTGACCTGCAAATGGCAATACGTCGTCCACGGCAACATACTGGTCGTTAGTGTCCTTGATTATCTGCAGACGGTATCTCGCGGATAGAACTATTTTTCGTCGAGGGCGATCGAGAGCGTGCATAGCCGATACTGCTGTTTCCCGCTGTTCGACATCCTCGCCTTACGAGTCCGATAGTGCCTCTGATGATGTATCCGACGATCCGCTGTCTGATTCGTTGCCGGATGAGTCTTCGATTTCGTCTTCTCCAGAGTTCCCGTTGTCGATATCGTCTTGAGTTTCGGTGGCGTTGCCTCGCTCATCTCGTTGGTACCGTCGTCTTAGTCTTTCCCGTACTTATCCATCGTTGTGGGATCGAAAATAGCTCCAAGTTAGCAATATTAACTGCAGGGTTCATACCATTTCGGTTGAATGGATTTTAAGGACTTGTAAGGACTTTTTTCAAGAACTTGTAAAGACTTATACGTACCAAGTGCCAAGCACACCGGTCAAAAGTGAGAAGTTTTGCACTTGTGTAAAATTTCGTTTCTCATAAAGCAAGTGGTAAAGGACACCTTTATAGGTCTAATTTTGTATAGTTATTTTTGGTTGGGTTATATTGAAAATTATCTTCAATTTCAAGTTATATCCTAGATAACGATACAAAAGTCCGAAAACGGTCACCACAGAAGTTTGCTCTTAGCTCTGTTCCCAGTCTCTCTTAGGACAAGAAAAAAAAAAACTATCCGACATTAACTACATAACTTGCGTACAAAAAAAAGGGTATGTTGAATCAGATTGTGGCAAGCTTGCACCAAATATGCCTTCTAATAAAGCAGCACCAAGTGCAGTTTGTACGTAATACCCACTTTATACTCTAATAAACACCAAACACTTTGGTATTAGATGCCAAACACTTTGGTAATCTCGGCCGGATAGTAATGCCAAAGTAATGTCTCGTGCCGACTGTAGTTACTACCATAAAAAACTAGGGCACCCTAACCTGAATAAAACTTCTTATTAAAATGATTACAATGAGAGCTTGGTAGGTACTGTATATGTAATATTAACTTTTCACACTACCATGTAACGGTTATTTCTGAATGAAATTGCCAACCACTTTATGAATGTAGCCGTGAAGTAGTTAGGGGTTCAGCATTCAACTGAGTTTAAGAAAATAAATGTGAAATGACATACAAAGAAAAACTGCCAACAGGGGCTTTATTCAATTGCTATGGAAATCAAAAGAAGAACTTGCAAGGACTAAGTGCTGCATTTTCAATTTTTCAAGAACTTGTAAGGCCTTATAAATAGTAAAATGAAAAATAAGGACTTATAAGGTTTATAAGCACTGGTACGAACCCTGTAACTGTCTGAATGTCTGAGCCATTGTTGATATTTGCCGCCAGATACGTGACTTCCGATCTCTTACGTATTACACGGTACGGTCCCTTGTATACCGGTGCTAAATTCTTGGCAAACCCCGCTTCAGCATTCGACTGGGCGTGGTTCCGTACCTTCACCTGTTGATGGCGTTCATACACAACCGGGCGGTGCGACTTGTCGTAGGTCATCTTGCATCTTCTGGCTGCTTCCTCAAGATGTGCTCTAGCGAGGTCGTGTGACCTCTCCATGACGGCTGCGTTCTTGTCGACGTATTGCTGCACCGATTGCTCATCTGAGTCGTCTGGCAGACATATGGCTTGTAGTTGCGTTCTGGGGTTACGCAGATGCATTAGGAAGAACGGCGTCTCTCCTGTGTTGGCGTGCGGGGTTGTTCTCAGGGCATACTGTATCATCGGCAGGTGCTTGTCCCACTCAGAGTGGTCTCCTTGTACATATGCTCTCAGGCAAGCTTTCATTGAGCGGTTGATCCGCTCCGTCGCATTTGCCTGTGGATGGTAGGTCTTTGTCCTATTGTACTTCGTATTGGTCAGTCGAAGAACCTCTTGGAATAGCTTTGCTTGGAATGACACTCCATTGTCTGAGATTATGAGATTATGAGATTATGTCTGGTGGTCCTAGTTCATCCACGACTGTGGCTAGGTATTTTCGTGCTGCTGTCTTTGCCGTAGCATGCTTGTGGGCACCAGACACGTGTATTTGGTGAAATAGTCCAGGAAGGCCAGCACATATTTGTTGCCTTTCTATGTTTCTGGGAAAGGTCCCACGAAATCGACTCCCAACATGTGCATCCGGTGGGACAGCAACACCGCGCACATGTGACCCGCTCTCTTGGTTTGTGCCCCTTTCACCAAATGACACAGTGAGCACGAGAGCATGTACAGCTTTGTGTCTGTGAACATGCCCGGCCAATGCGCTATCGCTCTGAAGCGGCTCGAAGTCTTGTGTACTCCTAGATATCCTGCTTGTGCGTGGTCATGGGTTGTTGAAGGAGTGTTTCAGCGACTCCGGAACATACAGTCTCAGTTTGTTCATCATTCGTCCGCGGTCTGGCGCAGCTGGGTCCACATAGCAGACAAGGTCCGCGATCACCTTGTAGTTCTGGAGAGCGTTCACAACAAACTTCACTGTCTCGTTGTTCCTTGCAGGCCGTACATCCGCTACCACATCATGGACGCGCTTGATGACCGGATCCTTAACCTGCTCGACCCATAATTGTCGCTTGTCTTGGATGTCTGGGTACGGCAGAGTGCGGATGAACCAGAACGGTTGTGGGTTCCGGGAAAGTGCGTCGGCTACCACATTCAATTTTCCCGGTCTGTGCACCACCGTGAAGTCGAAACTGGCAGCTTGATGGCCCACCGAGCTATCTTACCCGAAGTCTTCTTATAGGACAGGACCCACTTGTGCTTGAAGGCCTCATTATCCGTAATGAGGGTGAAGTGTGCACCTTCCACGTAGTGACGCCACTTTTCTAGTGCCTCTACTGCAGCCATGGCCTCCTTCTCAAAGGTTGTATGGCTTTGTTCCCTTTCTATCAGACTTCTGCTGAAGAATTTTATGACCCTGGTCTCACCCTCTGCATGTTGAGACAGCATGGCTCCTAAACCTAAGTCCGACGCATCGACTCGATGATGAAGGGTAGATCAAAGTCCGGAAGCTTCAAAACGTGTGACGCTAGAAGTTTCGACTTCAGCGTCCTGAATGCCGTGGTATGTTCTTCCGTCCATTTGCAGTTCGATTCTTTCTTGAGCAGCACGTTGATGCAGTGTGATGTCTCCAGGAAATCCCTTATGAACTTCTGGAAATAGTTAGCCAGCCCCAAGAATTGGCGCAGCTGGTGAAGTTCTTGGCTGTGGGAAACTCTCTAGGGCAGCTGCCTTGCCATTATTCATACTGATTCCTTCTGCTGTTATTCTGTGCCCCAGTACTATCATTTCGGGATGACAGAAATAGCAATTTTTCATTTCAGCCTGAAACTGTGCTCTTTCAAGGCTCTGAACGCACGGCGCAGACCCTGTACGTGGTCCTCCCAGGTGGTGCCAGCGACGACCACATCATCGACGTACACGACGCACACGGTGCCGATCAGGTCTCCCAGTGCCAGAGTCATCGCCCGTTGGAACTCTGCTGTGCCGTTTTTCTGGCCGAAGGGCATGACACGCCATTTGAACAACCCACGGTGGCAAACAAAACTGGTGCAGTCCCTGGAGTCTGGATACAGAGGGATCTGGTGGAAACCTGCGTCCACATCCAAGGTGGAGATAAATCTTTTCCCAGATAGAAAGTTCAAAATGTCTTGTACATCCGGTGTCGGGTACTTGTCTGCCTTTACCTGCTCATTCAGCGACCTGTAGTCAAGGACTGGCCTATATCCCGCTCCGTTTTTCTTCTTCTTCAAGAAAAAGGGTGCCGCCCAGGCGCTGTTGGAGGGTTCAATCTTCCCGTCATCCAAAAGCTCGCTGATCATTCTGTCGATCTCCCTCCTTATCGTCGGCGAGGATTGATATGCCTTGTGCGCCACAGGCCTCGGCTGATCCTTAAAGTAGATTTTGTGTTCCAGCAGGGTGGTCTTCCCTGGCTTCCCTGGGAACAAGTCTTTGTGTTCTGATAAAACTTCCTGCAGCTGCTGAAATTGTTCTGGTGTCATGGCATTGAACGTTTTCATTTCTGCTGCCGATGCCATGTGCCACATCGGGTTCTGAACTGGGAGCTTCCCGCAAGCAGCCTGGTGCGTGAGGGGGAAAATGTTCTTGCGGTAGTCCTTGAAGTAGCCCTCTTTGTTTGCATAATCAACCATTAGTTTCGCTTGTTGCATGAAGTCTGCTCCCAGTATGCATTCGTCGCCCAGGTTTTCAGAGATCCTGAAGGTTACAGGCAGGTTAAGCCGGTAACATGTGACTGACAGCGTGATGGTTCCTATTGGCATGATGAGCGTCTTCCTGTCTTCCCGTCTCCCAGTAGGCACGGAGTCCCTTCATATGGCTGCATGCCCACTTGCTGAGCAATTGCATCTGCCCAATTCTTTGACAGGTTGCTCCCTTGTGACCCCGAGTCTAAATATCCGAGGTAGTTATGATGCCTCACTTCTATTGGGACGCTCATCTTTGAGCTTGCTTCATCGGTTGCAAAAATCTTCGGCGGCGGTGCTATAGGGATCACGCAGTCTCTGGCTATATGGCCGAGATTCTGACAGTTATAGCAACGCGTTGCAGCCATTCTTTCTTCTCTTGACATCCTTGATCTCATTTGGCCATCTCCTCGTTGGCGCAAATCTTCTCGAGCCAGCGGTTGCATTGGTCTCTGGGGTTGCTCTGCGGCCGTCGCGTTTCTGGAGTCCGAAGTTCCAGGGCGGTGCTGGGGTATTGGGGGGCGAGGTTGCGACCTGGAGGCACCTGCATTGTCGGTTCGACTCTGGAATGGAGCTGCATTCGCTGAGAGCGGTTGTGTCAAAGTGCGCTGTGGTCTTGCCTGTTTGTGCTCATTGTTTGCAAACTGCGTCCAACGTGGAAGATCCAGGACTGCAGCTGTTAGTTCGGACATATATTCCTGATTTTCACTGAGTTTAGGAGCTGACGAATTTCAGGCCGCATTTTCTCCACTATTGTAGCAATCTGGTGGTCGGCACGGGTTGGCAGTTTTAGTTTGTTGATCCATGGGCGTTTCTTCGTTTCTCTGGTACATGCTGCCAATAAAAGCCATTCTCTCTAGCATTGGTGTCTTGTAGCCTGCAAGCAATGCTCTTTTGATGTCCGCCCAGGATTCCATGGGGGTCAGTCTGGCTTTCCACCACTCTCTGTATTTGCCTTTTAAAGCTCTCAGCATAGTATTGGAAATGTTAATCCCTGTTAGTTGTTTTTCTGAAATGTAGATGTCCATCTCATCAATCCATGCTGAAATGTTATTTCCTTCCTCTAAAATCAGAATTTTGTCAAGTTTACAGCTGCTAAAGCAGACACCAAACTAACGTCTTGTTCACTGGCTAAAGGTCTTGCGACGGCTAGTGAGGGTGAGAAATTTTGAGATTCATCCGACTTAACTTGCGTTGGCGTTGAAAATCTTGGATCAGGTGGCTCAGTTTGTGCTATCTGTCCATTGTCTGCAGTGCCGACTTTCACATTACCCTCTGTTTGTATTGTGCTATTTTCTGTAGTCGTCATGTGTCCAGGTTCTTGGTCAAATGGTTGTTGTGAAGGCAAACACGCCTGCGCGTCGGCGGCCTGTACTAGTGCGCCGTCTGTCGCCGCGCTGCTCACGTTCCCAACAGGCAACAAGCTTCCCAACTGCAACGATTCATCACTCTTTCCTGGTTTTCTCTCATTGTGCCACTGTGTGAAAGAATCGAAATCCACTCTCATTCTGCTCAATTCTTGTTGCACTGGACTCATTATTTCTCTAATTAATGGTGTGAGCTTGTCTATAAGGTTGTACTGCATTTTATCGCTATCAGTATGAATTTCATTGTGTGGCGTATCAGCATTCACGCTATCGGCGGTGCGCCTTGCAGTTACCCGTTGCATCGCTTCGTCCGCTCTATCTACTGCAATGCCTCTTGCTCGCATTGTTAATGAATGAATGTGTGAATGAATGAGTCTGACACTGCTGTTAGCTTATGCTCTCTAATATTTTTACTGTCTGCCCAATCTTCAAAAGGATTTGAAAAGTTCTCGTTGTCAATGCTGAATCAAGAATGAGCCATTTTCGCTGAGTAGGGAGTGGCCGGAGAATCGCTTCTTTCCGCGTCACTGTCTCTTCCTCCTACCGCTCTAGCATTAACGCTTAATTGATTGCAGCTTGGCGATCAAGTTAAACAAGTGCGCTTCGCTCCTCTAAATCTGCTCAAAAAAATTTTATACGCTATTCCGACATCCATGCATTTGCAGTACACCCTAATCTTGACATTGAGTGATTTTACAACTTCGTTCTAAAACTGACGCTCTGTTGCCGTTCTGTTGGGCACGCGCTGCCATCAATCAGTGGGCGGAAATGCTTGGCAGATTGGAATGTGTGGGCGGAGGCCCCATTTTGGGATGCGCTTGCCGCATTTCTTTGTTGCGTGAAAACAAAACACGTAAATGGAGCAACAGCAAAAGGAAAGTTTCTACACGAGATGCAGTTCGGCTGTTATATTGCAGTAATGTCAATCACGACAATAGTCCGTCGATAAATACTTAGTCTACTTACGTTGCAAAGCCGTCCTGTTGCGTGCGCTTGCTCTTTCGACCGCACCTCTCTCAAACGCCGGCACTTGAATGCTCAGACAAAGCTACTTACGAAAAAAGTTCTTTTCTTCTTTACCATCTTTCTGATCGGGTGCCAAAATGTGATGATGCTGTCCGGAACACCATCACATTAAAGTAAACCAGCCACATGTAACGGGGGTTTACTCGTTGAAAACTCAGTTAACATTGGAGAGGTTTTACATTGACAACCTGCAATGATGGTGTCAGGTTGAGTTCTCTGTCCTGGAAGTGTGCAGTGCGCCCTGCAACTATCGGTGAGTGAGAGCCTAGGATGGTGGTTGCAGGCTGTAGCCTCTGGTGTTGTAGGGCCACCACCACATTGTGTTATACACTACAAACAGCTTCTAATTCTTAAGTTTAAAAAGAAATTATAGAAATTTTGAGTACGTAACTGCCCGGAGTTTTAACCATAAAATGCTTGGTTAAATCAGTGACTTGTTTGATCAACGCGTAACTGCATTGCATTATGTTCTTTATTATTTGTTCTTTTTTAATAAAGTTGTTAATTCGTAATCATATAACTGCTAATCTGTTTGCGTTGTTTACATAAGTGCAGTGCTGAGAAGGCAAATGATTATTATTGCTTAATCTTGTTAAAACTTCACACACGAAATTACTAATACACAATTTCTTGCCAAGGCCTTTAAACGTAGTGTATGCCAGGGCTTAACATACGTATTTTTTTTCTTTTTGGCTTAACAGAAACAATTAAAGATGTATATTTCCATTTTACATTCCTTCCCCCCTCCCACACGTTACGTAGGGTGACGGGCTTGCAAATTACCTGCATAATTGGTTTGCAAATTAGTCTGACAGCCTAGATTATTTTTTGCCTTACACCCCGTTTAGTGTGTGACGTTGTTACAACTTTACCAGCTCCCCAAAGTCCAAAAGGTCCTCCGTTCAGTTCTCCCGCCCCCCCCCCCCTCCCACCCAACAAGACCATTCATTAGTATTTTCAGTTCTGCCTGTCCACCGACTAACCCCCCACCCCCACCCTCAGTGGTGTAGCTACGTTAAGTGGGGACGGTGGCAAAGAAGGCTCCCCCCCTCCAATATACAGAATGGCCAAAAAATATTTTCACTTTTTTTTTTACAAAAGGTGCCCGACCTGCATGGCCATCGACTCCAGATACTAACTACACCCCATTCGTTCGGGGCACCCGCAACAAAAAGAAACTCGTCTCACTAAAAGCATCCTGCCGCTTTTACAATGGCAAATTAGGGCCTTTTAAAAAAAGTAAACCATTTGTTTCTTTCGGGGGGCCCCCTGAGGCTGGGGGCCGGTAGCATTCTGCCACCCTGTAGCTACGCCACTGCCTCCTCCCCCTAAATTGTTGTTTGGAATTGGCAACGTCGTTCATTGTCATAAATCAATATTTCCTCCTCTGGGATGGGATAAATTTTGGGTTCCCCTTCCTCCCCCTTTATGTCCCCTGCTGAAAAACGTATGACCACTTCATTTTACTGTACAATTATTTTTCTTGTATGTAATCTATGGCCTCATAAAAAAGTTAGAAAATAGCGAATAAAGAGTTATTCCAAGTATTTGTACAGCCGATCGGATCAGTTCCCCCTCCCCCATTCTTTAGGCCAGCTCCGGGGGGGGGGGGGGGGAATATAGCGGGGATTCTATGACCTTAATCGCCTTAATTCAACTATGTCCCTTTGCTTTTTTCCCCCTCCAAACCCTGTGTGGACTATTGTTATTGTTTGTTTTTAGGGAACACGAACTCGGCACGAATACCAAACTGGGTTATCTGCCCTACAACGATGAGAGGACTTTTGTGATAGATGTGACAGCAATACAGAAAAAATAAAAGCTGTGATTGTTGAGATCACCTGTTGATTAAACAATGGTTCGGCTGGAATTATAATTATCCAGTATCATACACAGCGATAGCCGTGTATATGTATGATTGAAGTCGTCTCTCCAGCAAAACTAAAACTATTAATTTCTCCGTTCCTATTCAATATATTTCGACCAAACTTGGCCAGGTAGTCGATAGGTATGGTAAGTATATTTACGCCAACTTTTACGCAGTTCCGTGCAAGAGTAAACATAGGGAGCCACACGTAAATTAAAAAAATTTGTTCTTGTTCTTCTGTGAAACGGTTCAGAAAAACCTGCTGCACCTACCTAAAATCTGAAACATGATCTAAGCCAGAGACCACTTTTTCGATTGGTCGAGCCATTTCGGAGCTACGGGTCCCTGAACGATCATTTTGATTGTTTTACATTGTTTTAAAGGGATATACCTCCCAGCGCCATTTTTCTCGATCCTCCACATCAATTACGGCCCCATATGGTCTATTTCCTTACCGTAAGTTTTTTCCTTGCTAAAAATCCTTTTTAAAATGTGGCGTCTAGGAGATTTTCTGTTAAATGTAATGGAACTTTATTTACTAACGACCCGTCACTAAATCATGCATTGCGCGTGTACAATAATCATGACGTTTCATCTCTGTGTGTACATCTACTAATTTTCTAATAATTACCATGAGATCTAAAATCTAATAGACTAATACGGTAAAAATTGAAATTAATTATTCCAATAGATCACCGAAGCAAAATTATAAGACACTAGCCTAGAAAATTATAAATTATGATTTTAAAATGCGAGAATCATTCTAGTTTGTGACGACACAATCAATGGGTTCACGCTGGCTGGACTATTAGGCGAAATGCCAATTGAGACAGTAGCTACGTTTTCGTTGCGAGGAACGAAGCTACCGTCTCAGTTGACCTTAGCTGTGGTAAATACGTGGATGTGATCGTCGCGTGGGTGTTGTGAGGCAGGCGGAAGGTTATAAGGCAGGTGGTATGTTGCTTTAACCATTGTAATTAAGGAGCAATTGAAGAGTCCTGGGGTCTACGCCTTTATATGCCGGACTCCTCATGATGATTTGGACATAAATCCACGTCATCAAGTTAGCTGGTTGCCGTAGTGATGTAACGTAGGCAACCCGCAAGAATAGTTTAAGTGTCGTTTAATGATGTTATATTGTTTATAAATTGTAAACAAGGCTGAGCTGTTGTCAGCCTTCACTTCTTTCCAATCCTCCAAACCTTTCGGTTACCGTTTTTGTAAATATCCCCACTTCGCCATGTTATTTTGATTTGTGAAATATAATCATGAACTTTAACCAGTCTTTACCAGTGTGGTAATTCCTCCTCTACACGATCCATCTTTACGTCGAATATATTCCACTGCGCTTTACGTTTTCTGATCCAACATGTGGTAAGCAGAGCGTGAAATACTGTCGTAGGGAGAAGGAAGAGGCCCACTGAAAAAAAAACGATGGCCATCGTAAACCAATTTCAACTAAAGACATGGACAAGGAAAAAGGCATGGACATTAGAAGACGGAAATTTTGGCCCGGAATCTAAAATGCAGGAGGACTCCCGTCATTCTAACGAAGTGGAAAAAGGAAGAAGCCAATTCAGATAAGTAAATGAAGTATGTAGAGATCAAGAATTCTCGTATAGCAGCCCATATGCAGGGTATTTACGTGTTAAACTGCCACGAAAAAAAAAATGCAGAACAATAGAGAAAGAAAGTAAAAATAAGGTCAGAAATCCTTAGAATTTTAAAATGGCGTCGGCAAGTTCCATACCGAGTACGACAGCTATACCTTTATTAAAAGGGACTAATTATATTCAATGGGCAGAAAAGATTAAAGCCTATCTTATGCACCAGGGATTGTGGGCATATGTAACTGGAGAAAGTAGAGAAACAGATGCAAATAGGAAATTAGTCAACTCTCAAAAAGCTATGGGAACGTTGTTGCTATTTATTGCAAATGGGTGTGTTACAATACCAAAAACAGTTGATACTCCAAAGCAATTATGGAAATTTCTTAAGGATTCGTTCCAACCAAACAACGTATTGCGGTGTTTAGCTTTGCACAGGAAATTCTACGCAATAACTAAAAACTCTGATGAAACGATGGCAGCGTATATTAGTAGAGTAGAAGAATGTGCAAACGAGTTATCGGACTGTGGCTTAGGAATTACCGATGTTCACTTGGCATGGTCTATACTGGCAGGTTTACCACGAAGTTGTGATGTCATGTTGATGGGATTTGCAGCTATGGGGGCTAACCTAATAACATGTGCAAAGGTTAAAGAACTTTTATTCTTTGAGGATTCACGTAATGAAGCAAGTATTGGTTTAACACAGTCACTTAATTCTACCGCTCTAGCAGTAAACGTACAATCGAATAATTCAGCAAGTCAAAAAGGGCTTATCTGCTTTAGATGCGGTGGAAAAAAATCATAAAAAAAGTTCGTGTCCCTCACCCCCCGTATCTTCTGATTACAGTTATCGTGGAAGAGGTCAAGACTCCCGTGGAAGAAATCAAAGTTTCCGTGGAAGAGGTAGAGGTTTCCGAAGAGGAGGATACCGTGGTAATTCAAGTAATCAGCCAAAGCCGAATCCGACTGGACTATTTGCAACAGCGGCAAATGCAGTATATGCCTTAATGGCAAGTATAGCACGATGGACTTTCTTTTCGTCTACGGACAACAAACAAGGTAACACATTACAAGAAATATTTGTGGTGGATTCTGGAGCCAGTAACCATCTGGTGTGCAATATAAATTGGTTATTCAATCGTATAAAAATAACTGGAGCACCAATCCTATCTGCTAGTAAAGATAAAACACTTATGCCACACTCAAGAGGCAATATTTTCTATGATACAGGGAAAAATAAGATTGTGCTAAAAGATGCCATTTATGTCCCTGACTTGCAGGTGAACTTGTTTTCAGTCAGATCAGCAACTGCTAGTGGATGCTGTGTTGTTTTCTATGAAACGTGTTGTATGGTTTACCAAGGTAGAGACTTAATTGCAAAAGCATATATGAAAAATGGCCTATACATAATGACAGGAAATCCATTAAATGCTGATAGCCCCTTGGTTGCTCCCTTGATATATAACGAAGACGAGGGGAACGTTTTCTCTCGTGGTCAAATTGCCTTAATGAGCAAAATATTACCGGCAAAGCAAACTGTACAAAGCAAGTTAGAACTATGGCATAGACGATTTATGCACATTTCCGTACCAACGTTACAAAAAATGAGTGAAGCAAAAGCATTGAGAGATTTTGCAGTGTCCAAAAATAGAAACATATTGCCCCAATGCCATGACTGTCTACAAGCAAATATTACGAGAAAGCCATTTCCTGCACTAAAATATGAACGTGCGCTAGAACCATTAGAACTGGTCCATACTGATGTGTTAGCAATGCCTGTAAAGTCATTAGGAGGCAATTCCTACGTCCTTACACTAACTGACGACTATTCAGGCTTCGTGACTTGTTACATATTAAAATATAAATCCGAAGTGTCAGAAAAACTGAAAGAATTTGTAACTATGGCAGAGAACCAAACTGGGTATAGGTTAAAATCCTTAAAATCGGACTG
>JAHWFP010056856.1:5384-28517 GCA_023313725.1 Lithobius niger
CATTACATCCTTCATTATTGTTATTAATTAAGTTTTTGCAATCACCACAATGCTTTTTAATCCAAATTTCTTTTTTGGGTTTATTTTAGGCACAGTAATGTCCATTTGTATTGTTTTTTCTTTGCTGATGAACAATTCATTTTCCACAAAGTAATCATTTAAAATATTAAAGTCATTCTGCAGGTTGTACATCATATTGTCATAATCACTATGTATAGAAATCAAAATTGTATCATCCGCAAATAAATAAATATTATTTTTTTCTAGCTTCTCGTCAATATCATTAGTCAATATCAGGTACAATAATGGCCCCAAAACAGATCCTTGTGGTACTCCATATTTTATGTTACATGTAATACTATTTATTTCCTCAATTTGTACAATAGATTTTCTGTTTGATAGGAGTAGGGTAAAATACGATATTAAGCCAGCTAGTCCCACCACTTCTGGTCACGTGATAAAAGTGGGGGTAATGATGCACTTTCGGTCACCTGATGAAAAGTGGGGGTTAATGGCGTCCTTCATCAATCTAGAGGAGGGTGGAAAAGTGCTTTTTACTACATTTTTTTCGTCGATCTGGAGGAGGGTGGGTTGCCACTCACCTGATAAAAGTGGGGGTAGGGTAAAATACGAGTCCCCCCACTTCCGGTCACCTGATAAAAGTGGGGGTAATGGCGTCCTTCATCAATCTGGAGGACTACCTTTTTTCCGATCTGGAGGAGGGTTGCTACGATACCACTTCCTGATAAAAGTGGGTGTACTGATGCACTTCCGCTCACCTGATGAAAAGTGGGGCCATCAATCTAGAGGACTACCTTTTTTCCCGGCGATCTGGAGGAGGGTTGCTACGATACCCCTTCCTGATAAAAGTGGGGGTAATGATGCACTTCCATTCACCAGATGAAAAGTGGGGGAGGGTTAAAACCTTTTTTTTATCGTATTCATCAAGATGGTGGAGAGTGGAAAACTACCTTTCATACGTTTTCATCAATCCGGTCACTTCCGGTCACGGAATCAAAGTGGGGGTTAATGATATAACTTCCGTTCACATGATGGGGGTCTGGAAGAGGGTGCAACCTGTTTTCGTCGAGCCGTCCCTTTCTTCTATCTGGAGCAGGGCGAAAAGTGCTTTTTTGCTACTTCATATCGCTGTTTATCGGATGAAAAAAGAGAATTAAAAAAAGAAATGGATTCTTGTTCTTTTATCCTCACTGGCAAAGACTCTGACTTGACATTTAATCTAAATACTCCGATTCATTTTGACCCTGAAAAAAGGTACGAATTGGGAAGCTATTTCGATTCTTCCGAACGTAAACACTTTAAGAACCAACTTGATCATTAATGATTCAAAATACGGAATAGCCTTTACGGGTGAAAAGAGATTGGCTCGAGTTTTGGGATTTCATTTAGGAACCTACTTGAGGAGTCGAGAAAGTCAAAACACCGTTGAAATAATAAATATTAACACAATTTTTGTGCATGTTGACATCATTGGAAATTCTTACGTGGTGACACAAAACCTACTTTATATTCGTTCTATCCAAATTTGCCTCCGGGTTTCAAAATCATAGAGTCTCTGCATAATTTAATCTATTTACCCATTACTATGAACTTAATCAGAAGTATAAGAGTGTGGCTTACATCTCAGACCAACAAACCGTTGAATCTGAATGGTGAGACCCTCATGGTTCGACTTCATTTAAAATCTAAAAATTAAAAAAAGGACAAGATGCTCATGTTTAGATAAAAACGGAAAAGGATTCTTTCGTAATAATAAAAACACAAGCATTTTAACGCCTAGAAACAAAGTTTTCATCAAATTTATAACAACAGCTAGAAAATGAGCGTTTTAGAAGACTATTTAAAAATCAACGAACCTTTATTGTACGACTCGTCGACCGAATCTTACACCTATCACGAATATAATCCCATAGTCGGTACGAATCTCAACAACGTATATTCTGAAATTCGAATACACGTGGAAAACCAAGATTTATTTCTGCACATTGCCAACAGTTACCTCTTGATTAAAGGCAGGTTGCTGAAGCACGATGACTTGGCTTATGTTGACGCAGCGACGTTGATTAATAATGCTCCCATGTTCCTGTTTTCTAATATAAAATACCATCTAGGTGATAAACAAGTAGACGAGTTAAATTATCCGGGATTCGGTACTCTAATGAAAGGGCTGCTCTCTTACGGATCGGCGAAACAGCCGGCATTGCTCAGTCAGTGCTGGGCATTGGATAGTGCAGCTTCTGTTGCTGCTGATCTAACCGACAACTTGGGTTTCAAACAGCGGCACGCGTCCATCATCGTTGAAACCACTCCCAAAGGAAGTTTTACATTCGCCATTCCCTTGAAACATATCATGGGATTTTTCGAAAATTATGACAAGTTAATTTATGGAACTAAACATGTGCTCACTTGCATGAGGACCAGCGATACAAATGCCATCTTCAAAGCTGCAGCCGCGGCCAATGGTAAAGTTGTTCTCAGTAGTATTTCTTGGCTTATCCCGCACGTTACCGCATTGGATGATCAAAAACTTAAACTTTACAATCTCATAGACAACGGAACTACGGTGGATTTAGGATTTAGACACTGGCATTACGATAGCTGCGAGCTCCCTCAAAATACCAACTTCACCTGGCGCGTGCTGACTACTTCCGCGGTTGAAAAACCTAGGTGGATAGTTATAGCTTTTCAAAGAAACAGACAGGACGCTTTAGTTAGAAATCCGGCCGTGTTTGACCACTGTAGTTTGCAAGACGCTCACGTGACTCTAATTTCCGAAAGATATCCGTTTCTCGATCTGAATACTAATTTTGCCACTGGAGAGTACGTCGGCTTGTACAGAATGGCGCAGCAATTTAGGCAGCTGTGTTACGACACCAACGATTTGAGTTTCAACTTGCTTCAGTTCAAGAAAGCCTATCCACTCGTGGTGTTGGATTGCTCCAAACAGTTCGAGAGGCTTCAATCCGGAATCGTGGATGTACAAGTCAAACTGAAGTTTAGAGCAGCGGTGCCAGCTAACACTGTATGTCACACTCTGCTCATTGGCGACAGGAAAATGAATCTAAAGTTGGATAGAGGCAAAGTCGCAATTGTTTATTAATAAAAAAGATATGGCGCATCAAAACTAGATCGCGAAAAAAGAAAGGTGGCTTTTTGCTATTGGCGTTGCTAGGGCCGATTTTGGCCGGAATTGGTGGGTTGGCGGGAGGGACCGCGGGGGTGGCATCTGCCATAAAAAAAGCACAAAACGACGCACAAATTCTAGCTGAACTCGTGAGACATCATAAGTAAGTGGAAGGTTCTGGCAAGAAGAAAAAAAAAACGAAGCAAGAAAAAATTGTCCCGTGGCAAAGGTCTTTACTTAAGACCACCCAAGGTTTAATCGACTTTGATAAACCTTTAACGAACCACGATTTAAACCGATTGGCTAGAGTAATGAAAATTCCGAAATTTGGAGGTACTTTTAGTAAAGACACGCTTCCTTTAAAACTTAAGCCTACTGGTGAAAACGGAATCGTAAACTTGGAAGATTTGAACGACGGAGACGGAAGTCACTGGGTAGCCTATTCTACCTTTTCTGGTGAACCCTGTTATTTCGATAGTTTCGGCAACATGGGTTCTCCCCGGTCCGTGGTTAACTATTTGGGACCGGGAATTAAATACAATTACGAACGCGTGCAAAACATTGACCAGATTTGGTGCGGGCACTTTTGTTTATTTTTCCTTAGCGCCTTCTCTAAAACTCGTAATTACGAAGCCGTTTTAGACAAAATGAAATCTATTGAAAAGTGACGTGTAAATCCAACTGAAAATAAACGTCATCCGTATTAAAATCTTCGACCGTGTGTACCGGGATGGCCGAATCTTTTTCCATTTCGTAAGGAATGTTAAAAACGGTAGTCGTAGAATGCGCTTCCCTCGTTTTAGTCATGAGAAAGGTTTTCGTTCCCGCTATGCATTTAACAATGACTTATACGCTCGGATCGTCGCAGTATAAAATTGCTTTACGAATTAAACCAGAACTTGTACTTACGGAGTTCATGATAGATCCGGAATTAACGTACCAGTCGACTTCTTTATACAGAGGGCTTTTCATACAGAAACTGATTATCGTGAAACAGTTTTCGTGCACAAATTTCTTAGTAGCCGTGTCACTAGGTAAAGTTGGCTCGGTTTGTTCGAGGCATCGAAGTATACAATCTGATCGTCTTGTATCAAGCAGTTGCTGTCGACGAATATCTTTGTAGCGGCATCATTCGGTAAAGTAGGTTCGCTTAGATTTCTTATCGGTTTGTTAGTAGCGTTGAAGTATACTTTTTGCTCATCCTGTAATAGGCAATTCCTGTCAAATGTATACTTTTGTCGCCATGTCTGCAGCGTGCCGAGGGAAAGCCACGTCCTTAATTTGCTTCTTCTTCATGTAGAAATTTCCATCAGACTCATCTACGTACAACATGTTTTTTTCGATGGTGGAAGCCAATTTGTCGAAGAAGTCGGTTTTAATTTTCTGAACGTCCCACGTCAGAGTACCGATCTGAGAATAATTGATTGCATCTTCGGGTTCGATAGCGGCTCCTACTTTAGTTAACCGCTTGCTTTGCATATCGTAGTTGTTTTCGGGAGTTAAAACATATCCTACTCCCGGCTCACGTCTCGGACCGACTCCGATCAAATCATCCTCTCTCCCTCTTTTCAACGTTTGTCCAAATTTGTTGACCGACATCCTTTTTTGAACTTGTATTTTATATATATAATAAAAGGAATAAAGAAAATGTCTCAACCATCCTGGCAAACGAATCTTTCCAATCTCTTGCAAAAAAACTTGCTGAAAGTTAAAATCGAGAATGGCACAAAGATTAAAAATGATGTAAAGTTTTCCTTGTCTGCTTTCGTACAATTTAAGGATTTAAAGGGTTCGGGGACTCCCGTTTCGGACGAAAAATCAAAATATAAAGGGTGGATTTCACGTAGCAACCCGGAAACTCAAAAACTGTTGAAAAATCTTAAACGGTACATCTGTACGAAACTAGATATCGATTTTGACGATCAAAAACCCGAGTCTTTGACTAGGTTCAATTATCCCAATTCTATGCATACGGCTTCTTCCTGTTACTCCTCTTGCGAAAAGGCGAACGAGGGTAACGGAGACAAACCACTCTGTCTTAGAACTTGGGTGTACGAGAATATTCACAAAACTAAAGGAAAACTTAATAAAAATGTTATTGACAAACCGTGGTTTAACTTGCCATCTTTCAACGCTTTAAATCTGACGGAAGTCACTGGGAAAATTACCGCGGTGTACGTCACCGACGAGTCTCCCAGCAACGTGAAATTATGGTGCAACGTAGATTTTGGAGTAGCTCATTCCGATTCTTCCGAGAAATTTACCGACGAAGACTTTATGGGTTTGGTATCTCCGTAAACAATATAAATAAAAAAAACGAGATTAGAGAGAAAAACTACAACTTTTTCGTACCAAAGAAAGAACCTAAAAATCATCCGTTCCTACCTTCGAATATCAGATGTTTAATTATAGGCCCCGCGAATTGTGGAAAAACAAACTTGCTGTTTAATTTCATCTGTAACGACAGATGGCTTGACTAGATCGATTATATATTTATAGTAAATATTTATGTCAACCAAAGTACAAAGCTTTGCAGTCTGTATTTACCGAAATTGAGGAAAAAATTGGGCAGAACGTAGCATTTTTTCACGATTCTCAAATTGATTTAATTCCGCCCGAAGAACTTGACCCAAATTTTCGAAACCTGATTCTTTTTGACGATTGCCTTTTGGACAAACAAAAAAACATCGAACGTTATTTCGCTCATGGACGTCATTCAAACGCCTACGTTTTTTATTGCAGTCAGTACTACACGAGAATTCCTAAACAAGTGGTCAGAGACAATGCAAATTTATTAATTCTTTTCCCCGTGGATGAGTTAAATTTGAAACACGTTTACGAAAATCACGTTGACCCCGACATGGAATTTTCGGACTTTAAAACGTTGCGTAGAACGTGTTGGAAAAAGCCTTACGGGTTTTTATCAATTAACAAAACGTTAAACGAGGGGAGATACAAACGTTCGTTTTTACCTATTAAACAAAAGAATGGAGACGAAACGAGAAATCGCAAAACTCAAAAGACGTTTAACTAAAAAGTTTCTAAATCGACGTTTGGGCGAGAGAGGGCAAGAAGAATCGCTACAAGAATTTTTTAAACCGGTAGTAAACACCCTGACACCGGTGCTGGTGTTCCGATTAAAAACACTCTAGCCACGCATACTAAGCCAATGAAAAACACTCTAGCCACGCAAACTACCCCGATTAAAGCTTATAAAGAGGTAGAAAGTGAAGAGGAAGAAACTGACGACTACGAAACGGATTTATCGTTGACTACTCCTAGTGAGAATCCCAGTATTAGTCTCGCCGAATATTCGAGTCTTCCAATATTGCAAATTTCTCCCTAGGCTGAATACACCTCTATGAGCACCGGCCCTAAAGTTACCCCCTCATATTTCGCGGTGCAAGCTAAAAGTATTTATACCCCCCGGAGCTTCCCCACATGCCAGCCCTCCGGTCCCTCGATAGTTTGTTACCCGGTCGGATTGTCGGACCAACGGCTGCATATTTCTTGACAAAATTTTTTGAAAATCCCAAGGAAACGGATTCGGTATTCGGACTTCAGTACGACTCGATAAAAGGTGAGCTGACCATGGGGAATAAAGTGGTTATAATTTTTGAAAATGATATAGTGGTCGGGGGAAGCAGTATACGGGAAGACGCGGGCTTTGGAGTTTGCTAGTTTCTAGAGAGTTGAAAGAATCATCCTACTCGCCAGAAGTTAAAGCAGCATACGCGGACATGGTACAAAATACCGACGCCATTTTTATAAACAACGATTCAAAAACTCGTAAACCCAAATGTAATTGTAGCACCAAGTACGTAACGATGGTTCATCAGATTTGGGAGGATATGAAGAAAAAATCTAAAAAAAGGGTGGTGGAATGGTTAAAACGGCGGGTAGCAAAGTAGATTATAAATATTACGACGATCCTAACGACTTGATAAAGAGAATCAGGCTTTTGTACGAGTCTGCATCGGCCGGTCACGATGGACATAGAAACGAGATGGTCAAAATTTTATCGGAAATACATGAAAGACAAATCATAACTGCACGGGAGAAAAGGGTGGCTTATAAAAATTTAGGTTTAGATTTAAAAAAATACGTATAAAACAAAAGAACTCTCGAGATGAGGTACTGCGTCAAATGTAGGCGTCTCACAGCTAACGGCCCCGAGCCGTCCATTATTATAACTGCAAAAAATAACAGACAAATGGAAGTGGTATTTTGCGAGGTATGCGGAACGAAAAGAGATTCCTTTATCAAATCTGGGAAAGGAATCGTAAATAAAATAATAGATACGTTACCACTAGAACTGCATTTGCCTGGCTACCAATACTGCGGTCCGGGAACCAAACTGGAAAAACGATTGGCTCAAGGAGATCCTGGGATTAATCAACTAGACGAAGCGTGCAAAGAACACGATATAGCTTACTCCGAGAGCTCGGATTTAAAAGATCAGCACGTCGCCGATGAAGTTCTCGCCTCCAAAGCTCAAAAAGTGAGAGACGATTCTTCCCTGACGTGGGGGTAGAAACTAGCCGCTTCGATCGTTAAGAAGATCATGAAAACGAAACTAAGATTCGGAATGGGACATAAAAAAATGGACCAACTCGTAAAAGAATTTCACAAGCCAGCGCGAAAATATTTTCCGAGACGGAAAGTGATTGTACTGGGCCTAAACGATCTATAGCAGGCTGACTTGGTGGAAATGATACCGTACGCTAAACTTAATAAATGGTTTATCTACCTATTAACCTGTATAAACGTCATGTCCAAGTTTGCATGGGCTATTCCCCTTAAATCTAAATCTGGTATAGACGTTACCGAAGCTTTCGAGAAAATACTAGTAGGAGCGACACCCCCTAAAAATTTACAAGTCGATTTAGGTAGCGAGTTCTACAATAAAAACTTCAAAGTACTCCTTAAGCGTCACAACATCAACATGTACTCTACGCACTTGGAGATGAAGGCGAGAGTGGTAGCACGATTCAACAGAACCCTGAAAACTCGGATGTGGAAAAGATTCTCCGGGCGGGAAATTATAAATGGGTAGATATTATCGATGAGTTAGTTTTCCAGTACAACGACACCGTCCATTCTACTACGAAGTTGAAACCGAGGGAAGTAACCAGGTGGCACGAACCGTTGCTGGGACGAGCAAAACCTAAAGGACAGTCTAAAAAAACCAATGTTTGTCATAGGAGATAAAGTCAGAATTTCTAAAGTCAAAAAAAATTTCGATAAAGGATATCTCCAAAATTTTACCAACGAAGTTTTCACGATTTGCAAAGTGCCAAAAAACTGATCCAGTAACTTACCTTTTAAAAGACGATTCGGGCGAACCTATTCTCGGGGGTTTCTACGAACTGGAAATTCAAAAAACATTCGTTCCGAACTTGTTTTTAGTAGAAAAAGTACTACGTAAGAAGAAAGGAAAGGATGGAAAAATGCTCTACTTTGTCAAGTGGAAGGGGTACGATTCAAAATTTAATAGTTGGACCGATAACATTAGCAACCTTTGACCCGTCTAAATAAGTCTGTGTCTAAAAATATCCGTATCGATTTGGTACGGCATTTTTTACATCAATTTTCTTCTTCTTTTGCCAGAGGGCTTTTTCCCTAACCTATCTCTTCTCTGTTCGGCAGTTTCTGTCGCACATTTCTTAGCAAAAGCAGCGGACACTTTACACAACCTAGCTTTTCTCTCCTCCGTAGTTTCTGTTACACATTTCTTACGAAAAGCAGCGGCTCTTTTCCTCTTATTAGCCACCATTTTTTTTTCTTCGCTTCGTCTCGGTATTTCATAGGTTGATTCCTCTTCGTCTTTTACCAGCGAAGCACGCTCTTCAGCTTCTTCATCCTCCATGGGATCGATTATGTCATCTACAAAATCGTGCGGTATGCCGGTTCTGTAGTGACCGTGCGCTAACGTGTTTATTCCATTGTCCAACACGAATCTCTTATCGTCGTAGGGAGATACGGATGTTTTCGAAATTTCAACCGTGGCGAGCTGATGATCCTTGCTTTGAATGCTCCTCCATGTAGCTTTCGAAGATTTTTTCGAAAATAGCGCTTTTTTGTAGTCTTCGTGGCAGAGACTTTTTTGGATAAACGCTTTACTAACCCCTTTAGCCTTTCTAACGCTATCTTCCCCGACTAAAAATGAGTACATTTTTGCTTTCAAGCCTACAAAATTCTTTCACCGGGATGCCCGCCGTTTCAACTTTCATTTTCCCCAGGACTTGTTTGTTTTTAACGCTGTATAGAAGATGCGAGGGATCGTAATTGCTGGTGTCGAATCTATCTAGCTCACTTTCCATATCCCGATAAAAATCGTCAGTCTCTACCTCGTAGAACAAACTGTAGGTGTCTGTGAAAAGTAAACGCGTGCGGTCTCCGTATTTTGGACGCATGAACTCGTAATGAAATTCGTACATCGTAAGTTTGGAAAGTTCGAGGATGCAGAAACCGGAGTAAGTTGGTAAGTCACACTTGACATTACGAAGCTTCAAGTTTACCTGTACGAGATTTTCATTGAGGATTTTGAAGGAATCCGCATGTGGTAGAGTGCTGTACTTGTTTCATTTTTTTGTATCGGTGGTCATGTTAACGGATAAATGCTCCGATTTGTTTTCCATGGTTTTTCCGAATACCGAATTATTTTTCAATTTGAAAAAGTCTTTTTCGAACGTCGTCGTAGCTAGTTGACGCTTCTAGTTGTTAAAGTCTATGTAGGAGTTTAGCTATTGCTTCTGACGAAATTTTAGAATTCTGCGGATACCTTTCAAAATTAAACCGTGCTTCAAATAGAATTGTAAATTCCTGTAATGAACTACGTAGTTTTTCTTCGGGAGCAGGTTGGTCGTCAGTTTGGAAGTAGAAAGGATCTTCTTGTTTCCTGCCATTTCTTTCATAAAGGGAGACACGAGTCTCGGCATTATTTTAAACTTTTCCGGCGCTAAAGGATAATCGTTGTGATCTTCGTGTAGCTCGGGTGGATAGTCCAAGTCCACTTCCAATATATAACCGTACTCCGAATCTTTTTCGACCGACGCCAAGCGAAATTCGAGAATTTCTTTCCTCGTCAGCCAGCTAAATCGATCGTAGGGAAGGAATTCCGTCATGGCTAGCCCGTATGAGTTGTTGACATCCAAATCTACTAGATACAGACTAGGTAAATTGTCGTCGTAAGTATCTGGTAGATATTTGGTATTGGCGATCGAGTGCCTTTTCGGCACGAAAGTTCTTCCACCTCTGATACCGGAAGTTATAAAGTTATGCTTTCCTCCGTGCGTAAACAGTTCTAGTTCGGCTTTGGTTTTTATCAACGCGGCTGCCCAACTGAACCCTGGTGTGGATACATAATAGCAAGGATCTATGCCGTCATTGACCGAGCAAGTTTCCCTGAAAGTCTGAAATATGTCGGCTAGAAGATACACGTCGATCATCTAATATACGAGATGGTAATTTTTAAAAACCTTCTCCTTCAGCAACTTCCAAACTGACGTTGCGTGATCGTATTCGTGTCGGTGATCTTTCGCCTCGTAGAGAGGAGAATAACGCCACTTTAGGAGGTAATTCCTGGTCTTCAAACACATCAATAGACTGCACGTACTCGTACGGGTAGTGGCCTTTTTGCGTCAATAAATCCAAGATTTCTTCCTTTTTCGCTCCTGGCGCAAACCAGTCTACCGAATCGAGAGCAGTTTTTAAGATGGGGAAGGGTCGATCTTTCTTGTGGTTTTTAGCCAAAGTTTCGAGTGAGGAAGATAGGAAACTATAACTGTCTAAAAATCGTAACCTTACCGAAAGGTCCTTTTCACCGAAGGAAAAGTATCGCGTAATGGTCATACTCATGAACGCTCGGTGTTTCTAGCAAGAACATCTACTCCCGAAGGGATGTTTTCCGTCGCAGAAATCAGTAGATGCATATCGTTGCCTTCCAAGTTATGGAAGACGACCGGAATAGTGTATATTGTCCTAGCTTTCAGATTGCATTTTACATGAGAAGCACCTCTGAACTTTCCCGTGAAGTGGCAGTGATCTCTGACTTTATAGGAGACGATGACTTTGTTGCAGTAGTAACAAGTATCGGTTTTCGAGAACCGAATTTCATTGTCGGCAGTCATCATTAGATGTTTCGGTCGTGAGATAATCGTGGCAAACTTTTAAATTTCGCTATTCATACATTCGTAAAACTTATCCACCGCGTCCTCACCGAGGTAGAATTTTTGACTCACGATTTCATTTTCTGGACCAACAACGACGTAGCCAAAACTAGTAGGCGAATGCAAACTGACTTTAGTAGACGAACTCGAGGATGGATCGGTGCTACTAGTATGTACGGGTCTGAGCATACATTCGAACTCTGCAAAAATTACCCAAGGATGAGAATTGCGTCTATCGTAGTGTAGGAATTTTAACGTGTTGGTGCCGGGTGGCAAGAAAGTGAGTACTTGCACCCTATTCAATCTCACACATTTACTGGTGTGCTCCATCATGAATTGTTCTTTACCAAAGGCCGCGAAGCAGTTACGGCAGTAAAATTTCCTGTTACTACCAAACCTCGAAATCGGAGTACCCTATCAATATCGAGGATGGCGCAGTAATGAGTATTTGCTTTTTCGTCGGCTTTTAGTAACAGGTCAATTACTTCTCCTTCCATATTTTTGTTCACTCTTACTGGGTGTAATCCTATCGATCCCTTGTAAGAAATTATGTTAATGGACAAATTGTTGACTCGTTAGAAGGAATCAATTTGCCGTAGGTTTACGGGGAATGTCAACATGGAATGGTCTACGATATTCAATAATGGTTCGTAATATGTAACCTCGGTTTCGAAGCACTTCATTTTAGCGGCTAAAACTGAATACAGAAAGCATTTTTCGTCAGAATTTTCCACATTCACTATAACTTCGCTTTTCTTGCGTAATGCACTCGGCAAGGGTAAGAAAGAATTAGGGCAAAAAAGATCGATTTTTGCCACTTTTACGGTTATACCCCGAACTTTTAAAAAGCGCCAACCACTACCTTTTTCTTTGAAAGTTTCGACGGACTGTTGTATCTTTTTGCAAGCATCTTCCAAGATTTCCGACACGTCAGATTCGTTGTAAATAGCTGTATAGAGGGACCAGAAATAAGCTCGCACTGTGTTGGAATCCCTGCTAAAATCTGCTTCTAAACACAGTTGAAATTTACAATTGGTCAGTTGATCTAAGCAAGTCGTAATAAGAAATTTAAGCGGACAATACAGTAAATTGAGCGCTAGGGATGAATTGAGATATTCAATTTTGCGGAAATAAATTCGATGCGTATCATCATGCACCATCTTACAAGTTACTTCACCTTCAATATCTTTCAACTCGTTTTCGAAGAGTAAACACTCTGGTCGAAGATCGGATCGGTGGTTCGGAAGATGATGGATCAATTCTTGTCGAGTTGCGTAGAGGTTTCCACAATACGTACATGTAAACGACGATTTTGAATTCATTTTTCTTTTTCTCGAAAGAAAACTTTTCATTCCTTTTATTATATTAAGAAAAGGATTTTTCATATCCCTTTCTTTCCTAGGTGAGTCTTAAAAATATGTGGGATACAAACCCACCCTCCTCCAGATTGACGCCCTGTTCTAGATCCCTCATTTTCCTCCAGATCGACGGAAGTTACGTCATTACCCCCACTTTGATCTCGTGACTGACGTAATAGAAGGTCCAGATCGACGAAAACGAATGAAGGATAGGCACCGTCTACAATCTTGACGAAAAAAACAACCAAAAAAAAGTTTGCCCTCCTACAGTTCGATGAACCCCCATTTTGACCAGAAGTGGCAACCCTCCTCCAGATCGACGAAAGCCGGGAAAGAAAGTAGTCCTCCAGATGGATGAACCCCACTTTTATCAGGTGACAGTAAGGGGTATCGTAGCAACCCTCCTCCAGATCGATGAAAGCCGGAAAAAAGGTAGTCCTCCAGATTGATGAAGGGCGCTATTACCCCCACTTTTCATCAGGCGAGCGGAAGTGCATCATTACCCCCACTTTTATCAGGTGACCGGAAGTGGGGGGACTCGTATTTTACCCTGCCCCCACTTTTATCAGGTGAGTGGCAACCCACACTCCTCCAGATCGACGAAAAAAATGCAGTAAAAAGCACTTTTCCACCCTCCTCTAGATTGATGAAGGACGCAATTAACCCCTACTTTTCATCAGGTGACCGGAAGTGCATCATTACCTCCACTTTTATCACGTGACCGGAAGTGGGGGGGGACTAGCTGACTTAATATCGTATTTTACCCTACTGATAGGTAGCATTTTAATATATAATAGATTTTTCCTCTTAATCCCATATTCTTACATTTTTTTAATAGTATTTTTTGATCAAATGTGTCAAATGCCTTCTGTAAGTCAGTAAGTACAGCTCCAACGTATTTTCCTTGGTTTAAAGCCGTTGTTATTAAGTCATTTACTTCTATTAAAAGATTTGTTGTGGTTTTAATTTTTTGTGTAGCCTATCCAAATTGTACTTTATTTAGTACACTATATTTTTCAAAAAAGTTGTATATTCTTTTTGCAAAAAATTTTTCCAAAATTTTATTAATAATGGACAGTAATGAGATTGGTCTGTAATTAGTTAAAGCTTGTTTATCGCCTTTTTTGTAAACTGGTCTGATTATCTGTATTTTTAATTTTTCCGGCCAAATTTCTTTATCTATCATAGCATTTATTAATTTATATATTGCTATAGATGTATTTTCTTTAGTGTCTTTAATATGACTTGTATGGATTTTGTCAATTCCTACTGCTTTTGTGTTGTTTAATCCCGTAATTATATTTATTATTTCTACTCTGTTAGCCCCATCGATCACCATTGCTTTTACATTAATTTTGTTTTGTTTACATCTCTGTTTTAATTTCATTGAAAAGGCTCCGTTTTTATACTCTTTATTTCTTCTTTCATCATTTTATTTTCAAATGTTTAACTTGGTTTTCAAAATTTTCATTAAATTCATTTGTGATGTCTATGGTTTTTTTATTTTTAAATGTTCTTTTTATTTCTTCATCAATGTTCATCTTTTTTTTCTCCCCTGTTATTTCATTTATTACATCCTATACTGTATTCTTCTTTTTATTAAGATTATTTATTTTATTTGTATAATAATTATTTTTACATTCCTTTATCAGTTTACTTACATTCATTTTTTCCCTTTTATATTTTTGTAGTAGTTCATTATTTGTTTCTTTTATATCATTAAGTTTTTTAAACATGTTCCATAATTTATTTTTATATTCTGTTTTTTGCAGCAGTTCTTCTGTTATCCATTCTTTTCTTTTATTTAGTTTGTGTAAGTTATAGCTTGTTGTTACTTTATGTTTATTTTTGTCATATATTTTATTAATTCGGCCAATAATTTCTTTATAGATTTCCTCTGGTTCTTGTTTATCATTCAACATTTCCCAGTTTATTTGGTTTATTTCATGTATGATTTTATGTATGTAATAATATTAATAATAATAAGAATAATAATAATCTTTATTTGCATACGTAGCTCGAAGTTTACACAAAACTTGTGTGAGCAGTAATACACAAAAAACATATATAATAAATAACATCCTAATAACACAAAAAATAACACAATCTAATAACACAAATTAATGATGTTATATAATATATCAACCTTATTACGTTTCATTTATAATAACCTACTAATGAGTAAGACAATAATTATATTTAATTACACTTGTTGGTGTTTATTTTATTATATTATTTGCAATAATCCCCCCCCCCCAAATTTTAATAATCTAAAATGTTTTGTTATATTTCAGGGCTATTTATTTTTCACTTAGAAGATATTTATGTAACTCCTGTTTTAGTCTTGTGATACTATCATAATTAATAAGTTCATTTGGTAATTAGTTTAAAATGTTTGGTATGTAAAACTTTTGATTTCTTAGTCCATACTTATTAAACCACATTGGTATTTCATAGCGATTTGTTTGATTTCTTAGTCTGCTTGTTCTTTCAATATTGCACTGTTTATATTTTTAACTATGGTAATGTTTTCTAATAATTATCTGATTTCTTAATTTATTTAAGCTTAAAATTTTATTATGTCTAAAAGTTTCACTGGTGTTAAGAAGTGAATTTCCAAAAAGAACTTTACCAATTTTATTTTGTAATTTTTGCAGTCTTTGTATGATATAATCACTAGCAAAACCATATATTTCAATTCCATACCTCAAATGCCTTTCGATCCAAGCATTGTATAGGATTTGTTATTCTTATTGTCCAATATATTTTTTTAATTGTACATTTTTGTTAGTATGTATCGAAGTTTGTTCATAAGTATTCTTACATGCTTCTTAAAATTCCAATGATTATCATAATATCATGATTATCATGATTATCATGATTATAATAAAATAATAATAATAATAATAATAATATTTTTATTGCAGGAAACATGCTCGAAGTTCTGCAGAACTTGTGAGAGCAGCAATAAATACATACAACATACAATTCAATAAATATACATGTAGAGTTACAATATTAATATTTTGTATCAATAACATCACTAACATCTCACTAATCATCTCAATACATCTCATATAAAAATAACAACAAAAAACATGTATTTACAGTATTATAATAATGATATTTAACCTTGGACAATAACAGTTTTCATAAATAACAATATAGGAATTTTACAATATTCAACATTTACACACAAAAGGAACATTTTTTTTGCTACACACTATCTTCTAATAAAAAAAAATTTAGCTTCCTTTTAGCATCCATTTTTGTTTGAAAACACAATAATTTTTTTTGCAATTTATTAAAAGTATATGGTATATAATATCCTTTATTTCTTAATCCATATTTGTTGTACCATTTCGGTATTACAAATCTTTGTGTTGTTGTTCTGAGTTTTATCCTTTTTTCAGCATTTAAATTTTTATGTTTATTTATGAAGTAGTGTTTCATTATTATAATATAATCTCTCAATTTATCAACTCTTAAAATTTCATTTTGAAGGAATAATTCTTTTGTTTTAATATTGTTGTTTCTAAATAAAACTTTGACAATTTTATTTTGTATCTTTTGTAGCCTATCAATCAGATATTCTGTTGCAAAACCATATGTCTCAACACCATATCTAATAATACTAGTGACCCATGCATCATATAAGACTTTTTTATTATGTGTGTTTAAAAAATTTCTTAATTTATACAATTCGGCTAAGATACCTCTTAATTTATCGATAATTTGCTTAATGTGTAATTTAAAGTTCTAATGTTCATCTATCATTAGACCCAAGTATTTAGTATATTTACTAATTCCCAATGTTGTACAAGTTTCTAAACAATCTGAGTTAGCTTTTTCCATCTTTTTGATAAATTTACAATTTTCACCATGTACAATAATATTTTTCAGTGAAAATTTTTACCTTTTAACCTTCATTTTTAACCTTCATTTTAACCTTCATTTTTGGAACAGTAATATTCATACGCATAGTTTTTTACTCACTGATGTACATTTCATTTTCCAAAAACCATCCATTTATTAGATCGAAATCATCTTGTAAATTTTGCAGCATTTCTTCCTGACAGTGGTTTATAGACAGCATACACATGTCATCCACAAAAAGGAATAGAGTTGTTTTATCTGCACAGCATTGTATGTCGTTGGTGTATATTAGGAACAGCAGTGGCCCTAAAACGGACCCCTGTGGCACTCCATTGTGTATATCAAAAGGTATTATTATTATTAATAATAATATATAATATAATAATATTTGTTGCGATAGCAACGGGTCTGGCAAGGACTGGGGAGTCACTGACAGCCAGCCGCAATTACATGTAAGTACAGTGTACAATAAACGGCCAAGAAATGGATGATGGTAAGAGGTTTGGGGACACGAATGCCTTACCACCAAGGTTAGACCTGCCAGGGACTCGAAGGCCACGATGGTATCGCCAAACGTGCAGGACATGGGAAAGGTGTGGAAATGTTAAAAGGCCCAAAGTGATGCTGTATAATTAAAAGTAAAAACAGTGCTAAAAAATTTAAAAGTATGCTACGGTGAATACTAAAACTAAAGCACCCAAATAGTGGGGTTTGTCAACATTTAAAAATAATACTTAAATGTAATTATATATAATATAATAATAATTATAAAAACAATATATTCTTCCCCACCCAACTGGTGAAAGGAAAGCAGAAGGGCTTGGGGCCTCTGATACTGCTCCCTGGAATATTTAAGGAATGTTACACTCGCCCCAAAAAAATTTGTAAAAAGCAGATTGAAGATCAAGAAACCGGACGTTTCAGAAACCTTTGAAGTGGTTCAGTGTTTAACAATTTGCGAAAAATGGGTAAAGAACTAGCATTTACCGTTTCCGCCCTCAAAGCATTCCATATTGGGACAACCCTGACTGAAAAAAAGTTACGACGGGAGGCTGGAACTGCAAGTTTAAAATTATGACCTCGTGTGCGGGAAATTTAAGGTGCAAAATCAACGAAAAGAAGATCAACCCCATTTAAATGATGAAGAATTTTATACGTGAGGACAAGATCAAATTTAATTCTTCTAAGCTCCAGCAATTCCAGGTTAAGCCTAGCTAGGCGAGTTGGGTAGTCCACGTTTCGGTGTCCAGGGAGGCCCTTCGTGAAGCGCCGCTGCACAATTTCGATCTGGTCAATGTCCTGTATCAGGTGAGGTGACCAGACAGGGGTTGCAAACTCCAGGAGTGGGCGAACGAATGTCTTAAAAGCCCATCCCTTAATAATAGAATTACCCGAAACAAAGCTCCTATTTAGAACCGCAGCACGTCGAAATGCCGCAGCACAGATCTTCTGGCAATGTAATAATGATTTGAGATTAGAAGCAAACCAAACCCCAAGGTCCCGTAACTCCACAATAGAGGGTAAGGGAGTAAAGTAAAGTTCATAACCTACACGGTGATTACTGCCACCCACATGGAAAGTTTGGCACTTAGATGGAGCCTGCGGCACTGCCAGCACTTAGACCAGCATTAAACCTCTTGGATTTGTGTAGCTAGATCCGTTGACGCAGTTTGGGGAAGTATTTCTGTCCCCAATTTCAAGTCATCGGCGAATTTAAAGCCATAAGTTTTTTCGTTTGCGATCTTTATGTCATTTAAATAAATGATAAAGAGTAAGGGGCCAAGAACCGAACCCTGAGGCACTCCGCATGGAACACTTATCCAGGAGGAGAATGTTTTTTCAATCGATACTCGCTGACTACGGTTGGACAAGAATGCCTTGATCCAACCCAGCAGCTCACCCGCGATTCCCCAACTGCTAATCTTAAGGAGCAACTTTCGGTGCACTACAGACTCAAAGGCCTTTTTGAAATCGAAGTACACAACATCAGATGGAATACCCTCATCAAGGGCACAAGTCCAGCGGTCAAGAATCAGACGGAGCTGGTGGGTAGCTGACCGGAGAGGGAGAAACCCAAACTGGTCCTCGTGTATTATGGAATGATCACACAAATGTTTGATCATTCTGTCCCGTAAAATTGATTCCATGACCTTGCACGCAAACAAGTAAGTGCAATCGGTTGATAGTTGTTTGGATTAGAAGGTGAACCCTTTTTGAAGACAGGGATCACATTTGCTTTCTTCCAAATACCCGGGAGTTCACCCTGAGAGAAGGAGAGAGTAAACAGTTTTGCCAGAGGGTAACTAATTTCGAGAATTAGGTTTTTAAAGAGATATGCCGAGAAACCATCAGGACCACAGGATCTACTTGGTTTAAGTTTTTGTAGGGTAGAGATGATAGACCTCACAGGAAAAGCTACACAAGAGCAGTCCTCATTGGGAGCCGAAGGATTTCTAAGTAGACTAGCAGATGCCCCATCATCGAGAATAAAGTTTGCTGTAAAAGTAGAATTTAATATGTCAGCCTTTTCAACATCATCTGTGATGAAACCGCTGACACTATTAAAAGGTGGAAGAGTCCGAGAGGAAGCATTAATCCTACGGTAAAGTTTAAAAAGAGCAGCAGTATTTCCTTCCCTGATAGCTGTTGTTTCCCTTTTACAAAACCGTGCCTACGTTTCCTGCAAATAATGCCTCCGTGCCTCATTATAGGAGTTTAAAGAGGCTGGGGAGGGATTCTGTTTGTAGGCCCTCCAAAGTTTCTGCTTCCTTTTGCCCAGTTTTCTAATTTTTCCCGTACTGAAAATGCAATTTTTTTTTAGGAGGACGAGGCATTTCACGACACCGTTCAATGTGTCCCGAGAGAATACCCTGAAAACTTCTCCACGCTACGTTGATGTCAGAGGAGACAATGAAAATAAGATTATCCCAATTTACCGAAGCCATTGACGATTTAAGTTTGGGGATATTTAAATTTCCATTTACATAGGATTTTGGGCGATCTACACCTTTCCCCGTTCCGGAAGCAGTTAAATTTACCGCAAAGTGAACAACACAGTGGTCGCTTCGACCGAAGTGTGCACCCACCGACAGGTCGAAGATCCCCCTCTGATCATCTGTAAAGACTAAGTCAAGAATATTTTGTCCCCTTGTTGGGTGGTTAACCAATTGAATAAATCCAAGAGGGGCTATTTGCTCAAGAAAGTACTGATGGTGTTTGTTCCGGGCCGAAGAGCGTGCCCAATCGGCAGTTGAGAGGTTAAAATCTCCCAGTAAAATATTTAAGTGCCTAGGGTTAAAAGAACGATTGATAAAATTGCAAAGATTAAGAATATCGAGGTCGACGTAGCTGTTTGGCAGATAACAGAGGGTGAATGTTACGTTATTTCTTGGCATACAGAGGACAATTCCCTCCGCATTTTCAGCGATCTCCATGATTGACATTTGGATGGCAATGCGGTATATTATCAAGAGGCCCCCAGCCCTATTACACCTATCTCGCCTAATCACCCCTAATCACCCCTAATCACCCCTATTACCCCTATCTCGCCTCCCCTTAAGGATGGAGACTTCTTCATAACTGATAAGACATTAAAAGCAAATTTACTAAGTAATACTTTCGCCTCAAATATGATTGTTGATGATGGAAATCTTCCCACCCTTGATCAAGGAGTGTCCAGTATGACCGCCACGTGTCCTCAGGTTAACTTTCCACCCCACGTTGTTCTTCGAGCTCTTTCTAGGCTCAAACCAAGTAAGTCCTGCGGACCAGATGGAATCTCGGCATTTGTATTAAAGGAAGTAGCCAGTGTTATTTGCTACCCGCTATCTGCTCTGTTTTCGCGTTCTTTGGCCTTTGGAGTATTGCCCAAGGCCTGGTGCACTGCAAATGTGGTACCTGTTTTTAAAAAGGGTTCCCCCTCCGATCCCCAAAATTATAGACCAATTGCTCTTACATGTGTTACATGTAAGGTAATGGAGTCTGTTATTCGTGACACACTTCTTCAATTTCTTGGGGATAATTGCATAATTGCTCAAGACCAGTATGGGTTCCTACCCCAGAGATCTACTACTCATCAATTATTAATGGTCCTCGATAGATGGACCAGTGCCCTCGATATCGGTATTCGAACTGATAATATCTACTTTGATTTCAGAAAAGCTTTTGAATCCGTAGTCCATCAGAAATTACTATTGAAGATAAGTAGCTGCGGTATCACTGGGAAATTATACAAATGGCTGTCGGCCTTTTTATCTAACTGGAATCAGCGGGTCATCATTGAATATACGGTTTCGTCATGGGTTCCAGTACCATGTGGTGTTCCTCAGGGTTCAGTTTTGGGACCACTGCTTTTCTTAATCTACATTAATGATTTAAATCTTTCAACTACAGATACCTTCGGCTTCAAATTCGCGGATGATCTCAAAATTGGCACGGAAAATTTAACCTTGTCTAGATCACAGGATCTACAGTCACAGATTCAAAAAGTGGTTGAATGGTCCACACTTTGGCAACTACCGTTAGCTCTTCAAAAGTGTGTCACTTTCCAGGTGGGAAATTTTACCAGAGTTAATAAGTATAATCTTGAAAACGTGCTTCTTCCAACAGTTAATGAGATAAGGGACCTTGGGATCTGGTTCACTAGTAACTTAAAATCATCTACTCACTGTAAAAAGGTCTGCGACTCTGCTAATCGTCGTTCAGCTATTGTAAATCGATGTTTTATCTCTGGAAATTCTGTTACCAAGGTATGGGCTTTTAAGGTATTTGTTCGTCCCCTGCTGGAATATGCTACGCCAGTCTGGTCCCCATACCGGGTCCAGGACATTGATCGTCTCGAAAAGGTTCAGCGGAGGTTCACCAAGGGACTACCGGGCCTTCGGGAGGTCCCTTATGAAGAGTGATTGGAAAGGGTGGGCCTTGAACTGCTCGAGTTAAGAAGAATCAAATTCGATTTAATTCTAACGTACAAGATCCTTCACGGTCTTATTGCCATTGACCTCCCCTTTTTTGATTTGGCGCAACGTGGAATTAATACGAGGGGCCACAAATGGAAACTTTCAACTCCTGTAGCACATTTAGACTGTCGCCGGAACTTCTTTTCGGTCAGGGTGGTAAGGCCTTGGAATTCCCTCAGTGATGAAACAGTGTCTGCATCCACTGTTGCTAGATTTAGTGGACTGCTGCATACTAACGATTTGAAAAAATTCCTTAAACGTCCATTACCAGTGGCCATTGGTTGATTATTGCTCAAATAAATTGGGAGCAATATAAGCGGACTCCCGTCCCTTTTGTTATCCCTCCACTTTACTAGTGGAAAATGTTATTATTATTATTATTATTATCACCAAGTAAGATCGTAGATCAACCAGCATTGCGTCAGTGACGCTGTGGTTCAATCAGGATTCAACAATAAAGATTACATCATATTCATCAGAGCTTATTAAGGCCTTAAAACACCCAATATTTATGATAATACTGCGGGCATTAATTAAAATGTATTTAGGATAAAAATCTTTTAAACTAACTATTGCCTTTCTGTTTTTTAAATAACTTTTAATAATTTCATAAATTTTTCCCCTAATTCCCAGTTCTGTACACTTTTGTAACAAAATTTTGGTGTCAAAGGTATCAAAGACTTTTTGTAGATCAAGAAAAACAGCTCCTACATATTTACCGTCGTTTAACGCCTTAGTAATATATCCATTTAACTCCTTCAGTAAATCAGTTGTACCTTTGTTTTTTGTATAACCATATCGATTTTCTGAAAGAATTTTAAAAGTTTCAAAGAAAGACCATATTTTGTTCGCAAAAAACTTTTCTATTATTTTATTTATAACTGACAACAAAGAAATTGGTCTGTAGTTATTAAGATCTTTTTTTTTCCCTTTTTTATTTACTGGTCTTAATACCTGTATTTTTAACAAATCTGGCCATTTTTCACATTTGATCATTTTATTTATTAAAATACTAATACAATGCGCCGTGTTCGTCATACTTTGTTTATTGTGGTTTGTTTTGATACCGTCCAGTCCTGTTGTCTTTGTTTCTGTTAATCCCGCAATAATATTTTTAATGTCTTCCTTAGTAGCTTCGTCAAGGTACACTGATTTTTTTGACGGCCTATTCTTTTTCCTCATTAGTGGTTTGTATACTTTTTTATAGTATTTCCCATTAAAAAAATTATCCCTTCTCTTATCGTATTTACTTTTTAGATTCGGTATTTGTTCTGCAAAGTTTCTGTTAAATTTGTTACTAATTTCTTCAGGTGTACATTTTTTAAACGTTGACATAATTTCTATATCGATATTGCCATTTCCCTTTTCACGTCCTGTGATTTCATTTATTACATTCCAAACCGTCTTGTTACCCTGATTATTTTGTTCTAAAATTTTTGAGTAATAATTTTGTTTGTCGTTTAAAATTTCTTTATTTACTTTTCTTTTTAACTCTTTATATTTTTCTTTTACTCCATTCTCAATAACAGAGCTATTTTTGATTTTCTTCCATAACTTATTTTTTTGGTTTATTAGCTTTAGCCTATTGTTTGCTGTGTTATCCATGTTTTCCTTTCCTGATTTGT
>JAHWFP010056856.1:28617-48630 GCA_023313725.1 Lithobius niger
TTATGTTAGTTACAATGTTTTTTTTCATAAATATTTTTTATTGTAGATTCAATTTTTTTATACATTTCATGGACTGTTTCTATGTTTAATAAGATATTACAGTCAATTTCGTTTAATTCTTTTACAATATTATGATCATTGGATTTTAATTTTACATTTCCTGTAATTTGAAAATTTTCAGGATTTGGATTAATTTCTTTAAATTTTTAATAATTTGTCTATTTTCCTCTTTGTATAGCTTACATATTGTAAAATAGTGATCAGCAATTTTTAGTTCTATGGTTGCCCCTTCACTTGCCCACTTGTCAAGTTTTGAGTATATGTGATCAAAACAAGATTTTTGTAAGTAGTATTGATTCAAACTTTTTTTTTACTATTTCAACTCTTGTCGGTGAATCAATTTGTTTTTCCATTCCTAGCTTTGCTAAAGTATTTTCATATTTATATGTGTTTTTTTTTGTTCAAATTTGTCCTTTTCTGCAATTTTAGTTGTTAAAATGTCAATATTTATGTCCCCCCAAGAACAAAATATTTGTATGTTTATCCTTTCCAATGTATTTTAGTAATTTTTTGAGTTCGTTGATAAATTTTATTTTTTTCTTGTCAGGTTTTCTATAAACTGCTATAATGCAAAACGCACTCTTTTCATATGCATATCTTAATTCAATAGCTTCATTTTCATCAATTTTTATTTTTTTGAAAATAATATTCTGAAATTTTTTTTTTCATTTATGAGCAACATAATTCCTCCTCCTCGGTTGGTATTTTCCCTACAAAAAACTTCCTTTTTATATCCTCATATGTTATAAATTTCACATTCTTCTTTTTTTATATTCATCTCAGTTACAACAATGATATCTCATTTTATGTTTCCTTTTGTTACAAAAAGTTGCAATTGCTCCCAATTTTTTCTGACACTTTTTAAGTTTACGTGTATCACTTTAATATCTTCCACATCACAGTTTTTTTTTACTTTTTACAAAGAAATCACTTAATTGATCAAAATCAGTTAAGTCGCTGATCAGTCGCTTAATAATAATATTAATAATGTTTAAAATGTTTATTTTTCAATTACAATAGCAATGCAATTCTCGAAGTTACAAAAATAACTTGTATGAGTTTACAATGAAATAGTTATTGGTAATTAGATTATTATACATTACAAAAAGCTCAGCTGTAATGTTGTTTAATAGATTTATAGATTACAATTTTTTGGTATTTTTTTTAGGTATTTAATGGTGTTCCTGCAATTATTTTATGTGATAGATCTTTTTTAAAATCTTGTAGTCTTGAATAGTGCAACATATTTTCTGATAATTCATTATATAGTTTTGGTATATACCATTCTTTCCTTCTTTTTCCATACTGATTTGCCCATTTTGGTGCAGTGAATCTCTCCTTATTTCCCTTACTTCTTTTTAATATTTTATTATAGTTTTTATATTTGTTACAGAAATAATTTTTTGTTAATATGACAAAATTTTTTAGATCCTTTATTTTCATAATTTTATTTTCTTTATATCAAATTAAGGTATTTTTTTTAATATTATCTTTTAACATTATTTTTACCATCTTATTTTGTATTTTTTTGTAGTCTATCTACCAAATATTCCGGTGCATGACCGTAAATCTCCAGACCATATCTTATGTTACTTACAATTCATTCTCAATAAAATAGTCATTTAATATATTGAAATCATGTTGTAAGTTAAACATCATATCTTCATACTTATTATGTATAGATATTAATACTGTATCATCTGGAAATAGATATATGTTGGTTTTTTCTAAATTTACATCAATATCATTGGTATATATTAAATATAATAGTGGCCCCAGTATGGATCCTTGTGGAACTCCATATTTCACATTGTTCGTTATGCTATTTACCCCATCCATTTTTACAATTGTTTTTCTGTTTGTTAAGTAGCTGCTTAATAATATTAATAATAATAATAATAATAATAATAATACAATTTCTTGCAATGAATGCAAAGGTCAACTGTCATCTGCTAATACCCAGCTTGATCAATACAAATTTCCCGAACAATACTTTTAACATTAAAATGATCACTGAAAAATGTACAACTGTATATGTGGTTGTGTATTTAATTATTTTAAAACACTTTAAGTATTTAGATAAATTTATAGTTTTCTATCAGTTCCAGTGGTAGACCCTGTTCGAAAAGAAATATTTTGTGCAGTTTCTCTTTGTTTTTTGTACCTTTAATTTGAGATTATGCCCTCGAGTATACTTGTTTCCTCGAACCTCAAATATAAGCCAGGATCCACATCTACTAGCCCCTTCAAAATTGAGAAAGAAAGGTAAAGATCAGCTATTAGCTGTCTATGCTCTAAGGATTCAAGATTTAAATGTGCAAGTCGTTGAGCATAGTTCATGCTTCTACAGCCCCATAGCTATTTGGTGAAGGACCTCTGCACAGTTTCTACTAGTTTAATATCTCTAACAAGATAAGGACACCACACCTGACTTGCATACTCCACAATTGGGCTCACATATGTTTTGAATGCCCTCATTTGGGTAATTCATCTCCAGATACAAAGCAGCACCTGACAAGATGGCTAATTTGTTTAGCTCTTGCTGTTATACGATTACAGTGGTCTGTGAATTTTAAATTTACTGAGAGCTGGATGCCAAGATCATTGACTATCTGTTTTGTTTCAAGGGTCGTATTGTTTATTTTGTAAGTATAATTTCTGTTTTTACTACCCAAAGGAAAAATTACACATTTCGAGTGGTTTATAGGAAGTTACCATTGTATTGACCAGTTAATGGTATTATCAATTGCCAATTGTATCAATTTACTATGATCGTCATTTTCTGCCCTGCCACAGAGTTTGACATCATCAGTAAATTTAGGTGTACAAATATGCCCATCATCTTTTTCATTTTGAAGATCAGCAATAAAGATCATAAACAACAACGGGCCAATTACGGATCCCTGTGGCGCCCCGCTCGTAACTGCACACATGCCAGATAAAGATGCACCTACTAATACCTTTTGTGTACTGTGGGCAAGGATGTCCTTTATCCAGGAATATGTCTTCCCACTAATACCCAGGCTGTAAAGTTTTTTCAGTAATTTGGAGTGCACAACTGAGATAAAAGCTTTTGCGAAGTCTATACAAATGAGGTCCTCTGGTATATTTTATTCCATCATAGTTGTGCAGTCCCTTAAGCAGCTAAGCAATTGAGTGGTTGATGACCGACCTGGCAGAAAACCAAACTGGTCACCAGGGACAAGTTTAAATTTATACAAGTGCTCCAGTATAGCATCCCAGATTAAACTTTCCAGGATTCTACACGAGACACATGTTAATGAAATTGGGCGGGTAGTTGATTAGCTCAGCCGCATTTCCCTTTTAAAAAATGGGAGTTACTCTTGCCTTCCTGCAGCAATCTGGTATTTCACATGTGTCAATTGATGTTTTTAGAATTATAAACAGTGGGTAGCTTAGTTCTGATGCAAACGTCTTGTAGAAGGTTGATGAAAATCCATCAGGGCAAACAGAAGCACTTGTTTTAAGTTTTTTTTAGTTTATATTCAATTTTTTTCAAAGTTAGGATTATAGGTTCAATGTCCAGTATGTTATTTGGTACTAGGTGCCTATTACAACCGACAAAATTCCTACTGAATATATTATTTAGTGCATTAGATTTTTCAAAATCATTCGTTAATAATTTGTCTTCAAAATGCAATGCTGGTAATTTAGTTGATTTTTTTGTTTTGCGCCTAATAAATCTAAAGATAGAGCCCATGGTTCTGTCTAGGCTTATTGCGTAACTTTTTGCTGCAGATTTTATTTTATTTCTGATTTCATTATACCTTTCCCTGTTATACAAGTTTTTATTTCTTGCTAACTTTTTCCACAATTTCTTTTTGGTGGATAGTAGTTTCCGAATTTCCTTTAGCATTTTCTTTTTGTTATTACTTTTTTTCAATACTTTACTTGCCTTCTCTACCAAGCATTTGATAACGCCATGGAATATGCTCCATTGTTGTTCCACGCTTTTTATTTTTGAAAGTTGTTGCTTCCAGTTTATTTTCACTAGTCGAAGTTGATTTTTCTATAG
Source organism: Lithobius niger (assembly GCA_023313725.1). Lineage (NCBI taxonomy): Eukaryota > Metazoa > Arthropoda > Chilopoda > Lithobiomorpha > Lithobiidae > Lithobius > Lithobius niger. Next base: position 32,714 of record JAHWFP010056856.1, read on the forward strand.
TATTCAGTGATGTTGTTAATCTTTATGGGCTCATCAACATTTAGATAAAAGGTGACCATACCATGATCACTAGTCCCGAATCGTGGCCCAACTTTTACATCAGAAACTGCTCTTTCATTGTCCACTAGTACGAGATCTAAAATCTTGTTGTTTCTCGTTGTTTCGCGTTACCAACTGCATCATCCCTAACTCTTCAGTACAATTCAAAATGTTTTGGTGATATTTGTTCGACGAGCTGTATGATTCCCAATCTATGTAGGATATATTGAAATCTCCTAAAATTAGGTTTAAGTAGGTGTTATCCCTAGTCGAACTTAGGTATTCACATATATATTGCTATCTGATCAGCATCTATGCCATTTGGTAGGTAGCAGCAGGTCAGTTTTACTTTTAGCATGGGCAGAATTATATAGACCGCTTCACAACAATCCGAAATTTTAACAGGGCCATAAATGATATTATCATGCAACATGACTGCCACACCACCGCCATGGCCATCCCTATCCCTTCTTATAAGACAGTAAGGCTGCCCATGCACGGTCATTGCATCCGTAATTGATTCATTGAACCACGTCTCCACAACTACGATAATATCAAAAGAATGAGCTATTAAAAAAGGTTTAACTCAGCTAGTTTGCCCGCGGCACTTTGTGCATGAAATAGGCACCCTGAAAGTTGTTTGGTCTCATTTTTTTTTTTGGATATGGGTTCACTTCTTAACTGATCCTGCTTACTGCTGAACTAGGAAAACGTTTTGCAGTAGAACCAATGACAAATAAACTTGAAAGGTACCGTAACTACAAACATCAAAAAAATGATGATGTAATGGCCTATGCCACTAAATTAGAGGAATTATGCCTAGATACAGTAACTTTTGTTGATCCAAGCATCGCGTATGCAACTCACATTAACCAAGCACTTAAAGATGCTGCCTTAGCACAATGCACAATGCACTTTGTTTTAGGATTAGAAAAACCTTTAAGACAAAAAGTATTGGGGAAAAATGCTAAATCAATGACAGAAGCTAAAGAATATGCGCTTTTGCCAGAACAGAAAAGGCAATATTGGTAAAGCTTTAAGGAAGTTCAGACATAGTTTCAAATGGGCAAACAAGTGGACAAACAAACAGTTCAAGTCAAAATGTGAAAATAAATGCTGCAAATACAGGAATAGACCCCATAAGCAACCAAATGAAGGAATTAGGGGAACAATTAAAGTCAGAAATTAACAAAGTAGATGACAGAGTAAACAGGCTGAACAATGAACAAAGAAACAGATACAGTGGGTCATATGAAAACAATCAGCAGAATATGAATAACAGTTCAAATGATAGATACATGAGTACGAATTTTTCACGGGGGAGAACACAGAATACAATGCCAGCCGTATATTGTTCAATTTGCAAAAATAATAATCACCACACAAGACAGTGTAGGTACATGAATACACAAGGGCGAAACAGCCACAGGGGTACATATAGCGGACAATTTTTTTCAGAATAACACTTTTTCAGGAAGAAGACAAGCAACTACAGAGAGAAGAGAGTGATTTGAATGTGGATTAGTGGGACACGTAGCCAGAGATTGTAGGAGAAAAAGGTCTTCACCTATGCCTAATCAGGAACTGCCTTGTGGCATTGTTCCAATCCGGACATCATGAAGCTAAATGTTGGTTTCGTGAAAGCACGTTTCGGAGCTCTAATCCGGTTTACGCGAGAAGTCCTACAGTAAATTCAAACGCACAAAGATTCGAGTCGAACAGAAACCGAGAGCAAGAAGAAATATGTCAACTTTGTCGCCTGGCATCACGCACGAGAATGCAGGCGATTTATTTTTTCAGAAATGCGGAATAATGAGCAGCTATAAAACTAGTTAGCCCGCCACCAATGCAGCAAGACAAGAAAAAGGTGGAAACAGGATCAGCCTTGGAAAGATTAATACAACAAAAGTATGAGCAGCGTGCTTCAGATGTAATAATACAGTTAATCGAAGAAAATGAGAAATTAAGAGCCAAGACAAAGCCAGAGAAGCTCACAGAAAGAAATAGAGAAGAAATATGTCATGTACCGCACCTAAACAAGAGTTCATACGCCAGACATGCTCGTCCCTACATCGGAATAAAAGTAGATGGAGCAAAAGCAACAGTGCAATTAGATACTGGTAGCGATATTACACTTGTAGGAAGGGATTTTGGGGACAGATTCTTAAAAAAACACGAAAGACCAGAAACATACATGGGTACATAGCCAATGACTGCAGAAATTACAGGCACAAGTTTGCATCTGTATGCTGGATATTTGGTACCAATAAAGATAAGGGAGTGACTGAAAAGGTGAATTGTTTCGTCGTGGACAAAACTGTAACCGAAGATGTTCCATTTTTGCTAGGAAAAGATTGTTTTTTCGATTTCATGATAAGCATTTCGGCAGAAAGTAATACGGTAACAGTAAAAGATACAATGCAGCAGCCTCACAAAATAGGAGGAATTCCTGTCTTTTTATACCATGAAAGTGTAAATGGCCACTAGCAGCTGGGACCGATGACCTACATGAACCACAAAGAGGCAAGTTAACATATAGAGACAGACAACGAGCAAGATTAAAGGCGGCCACCATGCATGAGAATATACCAGTCAAATTGGCTGAGGATTTGGTTGTTCCAGGAAGCACAGAAATGACTTGTACGTACAAACTTCTAAGCGGAATTAAGAAAGGGTCAGTAGGAGTTGTCAAACCGATTGAGAATGTGAAGGTACCAGCAGACATTAACATTGGCAATGCACTACTTAAAGTAAAATTGAAGGCTGAAGTACCAATGCGAATAAGAAACGCAAATGCATATCCAGTTTACTTGTCAAAGAATGCAACAGTAGGAGTATATGAAACTGCAGATGCAGGAAGAACCATTGAATATGAGGACTGGTCAAACAGAAAAGAAAAAGTAAAGAAAATAGGATCAAAACAAGCAAAATGTTCAAAGGAGGCCAGAGAAACCCTAATAAATGCTTTTCCAATGATGCAGTTGTCAACAACAGAAAGAGAAAGGATGCAAGAAATGTTCATTCATCACAGAGATATTTTCTCATTATTAGATGAAGAAATTGGGGAGCACACAGGAGAAATCAGACATGAGATCAACACAGGGAACGAAAAACCAGTTTATCGACCACCTTACTGTATTCCATATGCAATGAGACCTACCTTAGATGATAAAATCAATGAATTGTTGAAAAGGGAGTTATAAGATCTTTCAGAAGCGTATGGTCGAGCCCAGTAAAGATTATTCCAAAGAAAGAACCGGGCAAGTACCGAGCGAGTAGTGAACGACTTTCGATGGCTAAACAAGATTACTCGCCCAGAATATTTTCCCATGCCTTGAATAGCAGACATTTTAGATCAACTACATAGTGCCAAGTATTTTTCAAAATTAGATTTGCAAGATGGCTACTATTGTGTACTTATGCACAAAGATTCAATTGCTAAAACTCGGTTCTCAACAGCAACTGAAAGGTTTAAGTACATACGTCTCCCACAAGCATTGATAAATGCATCATTCACATTTTCAAGAGCTTTGTCTTCAATGTTGGAAGGTCTCAACAATGCATTACTTTATATGGACGACATTATAATTTGGTCAAATTCGATTTCGCAGCATTTCGAAGTATTGGAACAGGTGTTTTCAAGGATAAGGTAGCATGGATTGAAATTAGCATACAGAAAATGTGAACTTTTAAAATAGAAATTGCATTTTTGGGCTACATTGTTGATCAAAAGATATCGTGACCGAACCCCCAGAAAATAAAAACAGTACAGGATTCCCAAGACCAAAGAATGCTAAAGAGAAAAAGGCTTATCTGGATATCTGAGGATATTACAGAAGACTGATAAAGGATTATGCGAAAATCGCACACCCATTGTTTGAATTAAGCAAACAGGATACAAAGTTTGTATGGACAAGTGACGCAGAGAAATCATTTCAAGAGCTGAAGGAGAAATTAACAACAGCACCAGTATTAAGAGCACCAGACATGACAAAAGAATGGATAATTCAAGTGGATGCGAGTTTGAAAGGACTTGGTTGTGTGCTCGCTCAGGTGGATGAAGGGCGTGAGCACCCAGTGTGTCATGCGTCTCAACAGATGACAACTCAGGAGGAAAAATACAGCATCACAGAATTAGAGCTCCTCGGCAGCATCTATTCATTAGATCAATTTAGACCTTATATTAGGGGAAGAAAAGTAACGGTGTACACAGATCATTCGTCACTGCAATGGCTATCTTCAATAAAACAGTTGAATGGAAGATTAACAAGATGGGCGCTAAAGATTCAAGATTACAACCTAACAATCATACACAAACCAGGCAAGATGAACACCAATGCCAATGGGCTAAGCAGAGCATATGTGAGACTATTGGATGATTACTGCAAAGAAATACAGGGAGAACCAATTTGGAATAGGATGACATCAAGAAAGCACAGAGAAAAGACCCAAGATATAAAGGAATCATACAGAATCTGGAATCAGGAAGCAAAGAAGAATACACAAGGTGAACACCAGCATCTGTGAGCGTTTTTTCTTTGACATTGATGGTATATTATTCATGAGAAGACCAGGAATGCAAATAAATGGCATAACAGAAAAGTGGGAAGTTTTAGTTGCACCTGATGCTATGATAAGAGAGATATTGCATGTTTTTCACAATAACCCACTGGCGTTGCACATGGGACATAAAAAGATCGCATACAGACTATCTAAACTATTCTGGTGGTCAGGATTCTCACAAACTGTGAAGGACTACATAAGAGCTTGTACATCATGTGCCTTGCATAAGGTACCGAAAACACAGAAAATTGCTCCAATGCAAGAGTTAAACAGATTTCAACCCCAATGTAGTTTGTGTCGATTGACATACTTACAAAACTACCTCTCACAGAAAATGGAAACAGAAAGTGTCTAGTTGGCCTAGATCAAGCAACACGTTTTGCGTGGCTTGATCTAGAGATAGTAGATAAAACACAGATTCAGTAGCAAAAGCAATAGTGGACCATATCTTACTGCCGAATGAGCGAATTTCAGGGGCACTATACTCTGATAATGGTAAAGAATTTACAGGAAATATCCTCAAGAAGATATGTGCCTTGACGGGAATCAAACAGGTGAATTGTTTACCATATTTACCTAAAAGCAATGGTCGATGTGAACAAGTAAATCAGACGATTCTAAAGATGCTACCTCACTTCGTGGATCAGAAAATTGACAACTGGGACGAATTCCTCCCTTATGTTATGTCCGCATATAATGCGACCGTACATTCATCCACAGGGTTTAGCCTTATGAGTTGTTCTATGGCAGAAAAAGAAACGAGTTGTTTTCAGTGGATGTAACTCCAAGAAGGATGAACTATGATGTAGACCCACCACTAGACAACAAATGGTCCAAAGAGCACAATTTGCAAGGGAACTGGCAAAACAGAAATCTGGAGAAGCAGCTAAAGAGTACAAGAAGTATCATGACAGAAAAGCCAATGAAAAAGAACTGACAGTCGGAGATATAGTTTATTTGCTGGAATGTAAAACCAAAAAGGGAGAATATCACAAGTTCAGAAAGTAGTATTCAGGACCCTAGGTAATACAAAATCACTTCATATGTAACTGTAACAATAAATAATCAACAGAGTGGAGTAGAGACAACAGTGCACATAAATCGCTTAAAGAAAGCGGACCCAGACTTTTTCAAATAGATGTATTCACTATGAATCCTCAGATGAAGAAATAGATACAACGACAGCAGAAGAAGAAAAAGAAGAGGAAAATGAGAAAAATGAAGAAACAGCACAAGTTGAAACAACATGGATAGACGATTTTAAGGTTTTGTTGTACCTTTTAATCAGGGGCACAGGCATATTCAGCCTACAGCAACGGTACCAAGCACAGCAGCAATACCACCAATTGTAAATGTAGGAACAGCGGGGGGAACTGGAAGAATCTTAAACCCTACCCGCAGTATGTCTACAGCACCCACAGGAGGAGAATTGAGGAGCTTGGCATCAAAGTGCTCCAAGTCACAAATGTGAAATTTTACAGGAGACACAAAAAAACTTGCTGAAAATAGAATGTTTATAATGAATTTATGAAACCGTGTCCACAAGCTAGGTGAATTAACTCAAGAGAAACCATAATAAGGCCAATATTCCGCAAACGATTTTTCATGAGTTTATTAAGCTCCAAAAGATGTATGGCGGGTTTTGATACCAACTTGGGATTACTAAGAGGTTTTTGGTACCAACTTCGGTTAACTAGAATGTCTTTTGATTTCACACGTGTTCTTCTTTGTAATGATTGGGTTTATTTACAGTATTTTAATCAGTAAACGTTTATTATTGCATGGCATTTTACAAGAATTGTGCAGAAATTTTCCAATGGGCTGCTTGGCCGAGTACGTTACTGAAAAAATGAAAACACTATTAAAAAAGTAAGAAATTGGTCTGGCCTTATCTTCATCCTCTCATGAACCTGGGTAGTAATCACTGTCATGTCCTGAGCCTACTTCATTGTCATTGTTGTATTCAATGTCCTCCAAACATGTGCATTGTGCACCCTTCAGGGCAGTCCAGGTCATCTTCCATAATATCCAAATCCTGAATATCAACTTCTCCACAATTACATCCTTTGGGGCAGTCATCAGCATCATTAGAGGCAGTGGGTTCTGAATCCAATATTCCATTATGAAATGAAAGTTTCGGCTCAGCACGCCAGTCAACCCCATAATGTTTTTCTAGGAGTGTCTCAACCGCATTCAGTTTCTTTTCATTAATGGAACTCCCTCAGGAATAATGTTTGGCTCCATCAGAGACAGATTTCCCACGTTTTACAACTGGTAGTAATACACCAATATCTGCTTTGTAACTTAGTTAGCCACAAACAAGCATACTGTTGTTGCTCTTGGCCAATCTGATCCGTTTTACCTTGGAAATCTGAAATGGTAGCTATGCAGATGATTTCACTGTAGTTATAACACATGATTTCCAATCACTACAAGGACAATCAACTCCTAATTTGTACATTGTGGTATGGTTCTTATAAACTGCATGGTATTCTTCTGGGGTAACTACAACCTCCAGTTTTTGGATCTCCTTTTCAATGGTACCAAAAACTCTATCTGGCGGTAAGTAAAAGTGCCCCACGATGGGAAAAAAATGGTTGCATCCTTTACTGATATCAGAGAGTCACAGCACAACCATTTGGCAACCATACCCATAACAATAGTATTCTTATTCTGGCCACCACAGTCATCTGCAAACAAGTGCACAGTACGCACACCATCCATAACTTTGGTTTTTAAAATATGGTACACCACCGATGCAATTTCATTTGAACTCTTCTGATGGTCACCTTCCAGCCATGTAAAACAGTGAACATTTTCTTTATCCAAAGTGTTTGCTGGATTTGTCTGCACTACAGTAAAATTGTATATGTACAGCTGGCGAGAATAATAAGCTGCTTGGTCTGCTACTTTTGGTAGGACTTGGTTCTTTTAACAATCAAACACAAAAGTAGCTACACCAGTTTGTGTTTGCTTAGGGCTGTGTGAAAAGCTTTAGCACGTGCTTTGTGTAATTTTAGCTGGGTAACACAGTTCGATTGAACAACGCTGTCATCACGCTGCTTTGCAGGCTTGTGGGTTTCTTTGAGCTGCTCACACGTAGAACACACATCTGTTCGTGGCATTCCAAAACCTATATTAAAGTGTGTTCAGAAGATATGGCGTAAGAAGCTGTGCTTAACTTTATGTTCACCGCATTCTTTGTCATACATTTGCCACATCTTCTTAATATTTAATTAGCTTGGCAAATACATTCTGTTTGACTTACCCCTACTATAGTGAGATTCCCTACCATGGAAGTTTTTAATGAATGCTTTAACAACTGCTCTGTATGCCGCAAAAAGCTTTTCCTTCCTGTCCCCACCTCTGTTCTCTGCTCTTTGTTCTCCTGTATTGTAGTACATTCTGAACATTCTGAACCCTATCTTTTTAAACTTGCAAAATGTGGAGGAATGCCTCACGACACACACGTACAATAGTTTTATCACACGCCTTACGCACATTGTACAGCAAGGTAACACTTTTAGCAAAGCGAGAATTTGTTTGCGAATGCTGTCTCTTAGTTGATTGAGCAGTGCAGTGATCCAGGATGAAGGTATCTTGATATTCACGAGTGCATTTCTTGTAAAAATTGGAATTGAACAATATCACATCAGCCTCAGTCAGGTATTTGCTCTGAAAAATCTTCTTAGTGTGATTACCACATCCTGGTAGGGTTGGAGGCCCTTTGGGAGAATACCTGAAACAACAAAAGTTATTTTTTATTTTTCATCACAACAACAACACAGATAACATAGCAGCACTACAAAAATTTCCTTCAACCTACATAAACTAAAATATGAAAATAGGCCTTTCAATGGTTTATAACAGTATCAACAAAAAACAGTGTTCCACAATCATTGCCTTTTTATGGTTTTGTTCAGTATGACGGCTTCGTAGCTGAATAAATTCTTTTGGTGGTGAATGCAGCACCACAATCATTACCATTGCATGGATTCTGTTTGCTGTCTCTGGCTTAGTAGCTACTTAAATTAATTTTGTGAGGGCAGCAACACTTTCATTACATTAGGATGGTTTCTGTCCAATATGACAGCTTAGTAGTGCTTAAAATTCTTTCGGTGGTGAATGCACCACCACATTCATTGTATTTGCATGGATTCTGTTCACTGTGTCTAGCTTAGTAGCTGCTTAAATTGGTTATGCGGTTGAGGCCAGCAGCACATTCATTACATTAGTATGGTTTCTGTCCATTACAATGGCTTACTACCTGCTGAAAATTCGTTTATTGGTGAATGCAGCACCACATTCAACACATTTGCTTGGATTCTATTCACTGTGTCTGGCTTAGTAGCTGCTTAAATTACTTTTATCACTGAAGGCAGCACCACATTCATTACATTAGTATGGTTTCTATCCACTACGACGGTTTAGTGCCTGCTTAAAATTCTTTTGGTGGTGAACGCAGCAGCACATTCATCACATTTGTACGGTGTTTCTACGGTATGTTTCATGGTAAAGCTTGTTAAAGTACTACTTTTGGGATTAATTTTTATTATCAAAGTTTTCCCCTACCATAAAGTTTACAATCGGCCCGAGTTTCTCATAGTAATCACGTAAATAAAATAAAAAAATCTGATCTGCCCTAAGATCGAAAATGAAAATGTATGATCCGCTTTGCTTACCTGTTTTATTTGGCTTTTCCAGCTTTCCAAACTTTAGGAAATTTTGCTCGATTTCGACATTCAGACGTAGGTGATTCTAGGACTTCCACAGAACCTTTAATTTCTTCCATTATTAACTGAAAAGTCTGTAATTACAGTAATCTTAACTACAAACTAGCAGCAAACAAGCAGCAATCCACCAAAAAATGCACGAACAGAAACGACTTGTTTACTTGATCATTTTGCCGATTTGTCATTGGTTATTGTATTTGGGTTCTTTTGAAGGTGAAACTGCTGTTGACTTGGCGGCTTCTGATACAAACCTAGCTATTTCCATCCCATTTTCTCTCGCTCATTGTCGACTTTTGATTGTTTCCAGACAGTTAAAAGCCGTGTTTGGATACGAACTTTACATTTCTAAATAAAAATTAAAAAATGGACTTAAGAGTGCTTTGATCCAGAGCTCCTCAATTGGAACAGGCAGGTCAAGGGATAGCTCCAGAAGTTCCCCCAGCCCTTGTTGCCACACCCCCACTCCCATCAGAACCTATACATGGTTATCAAACTAGATCAAAAGGTGATGTAGAAAGCCACTCATGGGTATTGCCAAAGCACATTTAAGAAGAAAAGATCAAGAAAGGTTTTGCCTCAGGCAGACACATAACAGTACAAAATACACTGAAAACACTACACATTGATTTTATGATAGTTGTTGTATTATGATTTTCTAACACTTATTTTTTTTTACTTCGTATGAATGAATCACTTTATTATTTTTTTTGTAAGTTACATAAACATTGAGTGGAGGAAGCGAGGTCAAAGAAAATTCAACCCTTAAGTAAAGAAAGAGAGAAAGAAGGGAAAATTTTAACCACAGATAATTTTTTTAAGTAGTTGAAACTGCTAAGATTTGATATTTGGAAGAGTTTAATTTTTTAGTCCCCCCCCCCTCCCCGAACTTTAGAATCTTGGTTCATTGCTTGAATGTGTATGAATGGGTATACCCAAACGGACATTGAATCAAAATTGAGCTCAAAATATTTCAGAAAATGGAATGATGTTGCAAATCAAGATTCTGAAGGTAACAAGTTGATAAACCTAACTGTAATGAAGCTAGATGGGAAATAGTGTTTTAAAGTTAAAGAGTTGACTTGAATTTTAATAATGGATGATAAACCCTTATCAAAGTTTCTTTCTTTCTTATCTTTTAAATTTTGTAATGGGAATGTGAATTTTAATGAGAGACTAGAGAATAATTCTGAAGATGGATTGATATAGGTTTAAGCTTAGAAAGCAAGCAACTTTAATTCGTTTGAGTTTGATCAAAGTTAATTTAATAGTTCGAATTTTCATTCTGTACTTGCAGAGGTGCAGAGAGAAGGGAAGAAATTTGATCTCGTAGTTCCACAAGAGAATCAGGGATAGGCAGTAACAAGTAATTTAAACACGCCATTGTGACAAGGGAAAAGTTTACACGGCGCTGCAGGTAGCTGAAAAACACGTGTTGAATTGAACCAAAGTACAGGGACAGACAGTAAAATGATGAACCAAGTGATCACAGTGATGTTTATTTTAGGACTAATTACTCACGCACAGGTGGATTTGTTTTTCAGTACGGGCACAGACAATGACTCAGAGAAACATGACTTAAATGTAGGAGTGGTTCTTGCACCAGTGATGGAAAAATATTTGGAAAATGTATTATGGATAATTGCTATCGATTTTGAAAGAAAACAGTTAGGTAGGGGAATTCATTATTTAATACAGGCTTTAAAGGGATTAAAAGAGAAATTCAGCCTTCGTACACGACACCTGCTTAGCCCCGTACTAACGCTGGTCCCGTGCTTAATCCCCTAGTCCCGTACATAGAGGTGTCGTGTACGCGTGTTTTCTGTCACTAGTCCGCGCTTACGCTAGCCCCGCTGAAACGGCGGGGCTAAGGCCTTTAGCACGGTTCTTAGGTGTCGTGTACGCCGATGCGGGGCTAAGCTAACTGGACTAAGCAAGAACGCTTGCCTTCTGATTGGCTGATACTGACACTATAGGAAGTGACGTCAACACAAAAAGAACTCCGTGGACAGCCGAAGAAAACAGCTACTAATAGGGATCGTTATGAACAAACATGAATCTAACAGGCAACTTAACAAGTGAACTAAACATTTAAAAAAATTAAATTTCTGTTCAAATTTCATTTGTTGCATAAACTAATAACTCTAATCTTTGTGGAGCCTGGTGGTTTCGAGTTTTAACAGCATGGGATTCTTACGAAAAGACGCAGCCTACTTTTTGTTTTATTGAAAGTACCAATACTGAGGAAAATAGCCCATTTTTACATTTTTATTTTTACTAGTTTTGGTTAGCCCATGAAAATAATTCTTTGGTTCTCAGATGCTTGGACATTCATAAAATTTACGTGAGTGCACTTTTTTCATATCAGTAATGAAAAGTAGTATTGAATTTTTCGAAAAGTTAAAGTGGGTCTATCACAGATTAAATGTCTGCAGAATCTGGCAATATCTAGCGTTTTCTAGAGCTATTTAGGACTTGCTTGCACCAAGCGAAAGAATGCACAATGCCATTTCTTTTAACGAAACAAACAAGCCAAGACCTCTTTAATTATTGGGTGAAGATTTGGCGCGTTGGAGCATTCTGCAAAGGTTAACAATATTGCTGTTGCTAGATGGCGACATGGTATTTTCGTAGGGTTTTCAATCGGTGATATAGTGCCACTTTAATTGTCAGATTTGGACTTTCCAATAAACCATTTTAATTGTTTTTCGAAAATAATCCTAATCTTAAGTCGATACTGCTTAAGCGTTGTGACGTAATTTGTGCCTCCCCAAAAAAATTCAGACCTTTTTTTTTGTATTTACACCATTTTTTGTTGTTTTACAACCTTTATTTGTAGTATTTGTAGCACTAATCAGTGAAAGTGCATTTTTTTTATTTTGTAAAGGAAATTTCGCGCCCTGGTAGTCATTTATGTGTGAGGGGGAGGGGGTAGGCGGCTCCCCTAACTGCCCACCGTACGGCATGGCCCCGATTTTAAGACAGCACTGATGTTACTGATCACCAACGTTTTCTGTTTAGTGGCACTAATTAAGTTAACGCTGTACATCTTCTGCGTCAAGGCGGAAAAAAATACTATAAAAAAATTTTCTTACTCAACATTATTGTATGTTTTGCTTTTTAGCCTACTGGATGCCGTCATTGAAGAATGTTTTGATGTTTCTTTTTAGGTGGTTATGAGTACGTGTGACAAAATGTAAAGGGGGGGGGGGTCAAAATTACTTTTTATGTGTGTTCATTAAGATTTTATCTATAGGTACTTATTTTCTTGAGGTCGCGAGAATCAAATCTTACGCACGAAGACATTACGACAGTTTTTCGGCATTTCTCTTATTGTGTTATTTACTAACCGCCACAATCACCCTTAAATGTAGGACTGCACTGAAATAAAGCTAAGACTAGGCGTCTACACTGAACTGAAGCAAAAGAATCTTATCCTTTTGCGAACCAAAGCAACTGCAGCGTAATTCGAAAGTTGTGCTGACATCATCTGAATTCTTCACAAGTTTCGATTAAAATATTAGGCTCCATTTTGAGGAAGTAACGTCATCGCCTGTTGTCCAGACCTCGTTGATACGGGACTAGCGACAGGTGCCGTGTACGCGATGCGGGGCTAAGAGAAGTTGTCGTGTACGCGCGTTCTTCGTTAGTCCGAACTAGTTAAGCCCCGATTCTAAGCACGGGACCAGCGTTAGTACGGGACTAAGCAGATGCCGTGTACGAAGGCTGATTGTCTAAAGAAACATTTTATGGTAACTTAACTGTTCTTGTAAATTTTAGTGCAACACATGAATTAGAATACATTCAGAGGTTAATAACAGAAGCACAAGATAAATTGACGACTTTAAAGATAGCAACACATTTAACAAGGAGAACAGTAACTGAAGATCACATTAAAGAAGTAAGATCGAAGTTAAGTAAGAAGGTTCAAGTCACAAGAGGGGAAAATTGCCCCCAACACAGAGCAAGCATATACAACAGAAACAACACAAGTAACAACAGACAAACCAGAGATTAGAACCACAAAACCTTATATTTGGAGTGCATCAAGTGAATTAGTTTTTTGAAGAGTTGATCTTACAACAGAAGGCAATACAAGTACACAAAGAGATAAAAGAGGATTAATTAATGTTGGTGGTACAATACTTAAATTTTTATTTGGTGTTGCAGACGAAACACAGATTTTAGAACTAAATAAACTAGTGGAAGCAATAAAAAGTACGATGTTTAAACACCAAAACGCATTAAATGGATTAGTAACAGTTTTAAATCATACAAGAATACAAGTTATAAGAAATACTGAAGTACTGGAGAAGTGGTCACAGAATCTAAGTGACTTTGATATGAGAATGCGAACTTACGACACACTGTTATGGTTGTCAATGGCTGCAAGGCTTTCGGAGATTACAGCTCTGCATATGCATGACGAACTCCAATCTTTTGAAAACGCACTACAAATGTTGGCAGTGCACCGATTATCTACCTATTTTGTAAACCCTGTCATGTTACAGCAAAATCTAGTTGAGATTTCAGGCTTACTACCAGGGAACTATCGCTTGTTGTACGGTGTAGAACAAAGCGAGGTGCATCATTTTTATCGTTCTATTGAAACTTTTAGCGCGGTTTTATCAACTGGGATACTGAGAATTTTTGCTAAAATTCTGTTGGTTTCTTCGAAAGGTCTTTTCCGATTTTTTCAAGTGGCTACTTTCCCTGTATTTCAGACTAACTCAGACGTTGCAATGCAATATGATAATAAATATAGTTATGTGGAAATTCAAATGGAAACACAACATTACGTATTATTGACAATGGATACAATTGTAAAATTCTTGACAGATTACAAAGAAACATGTGATACAACAGAAGTAATAAGAAAATCATCACATGCAGCATGTGAAAAAGCTATGTTTAATGGAGATATACAACAAGTAAAAACACTATGTAAGCAGAAAATGTTAAAAAGCCCACAAACATTCTTTTGCGTATAAGGGATGATGAATGGATTAACAGTAAGTACATTTAAGCAAATTCAAATGCAGTTAATATGTAAAGATGACAGAACAACAGAAACAAACGTAAAGCGCTTGATTCTAAACAAAGGGTTAGGCACAGTAAAAGTAAATAAGTATTGCATTTTAGAAGGCATTGAATACAAGTTAGTGCCATTTTTCAGAGGAAGAGCAAGAATTAATGTAAAAGGTGAAAGTTTGTTCATACCACCATTAGAAGGAATTTGGAATACTGTAGAACTCTGTTTCTAAGTAATTTTTCAAAGATGTGGAATGATACTGATTTTGATGTAAATTTGAGAGAAAGATTGCCGAATTTGTACTTAGATGGAGAACATTAATGAATGTAAAACAGCAGTTAACACTAGCAGAAAAATAAATGACTGCAAAACAAAGAATGAATTTGATTTATTATGTAAGGTACGGATTAGAAATAGTAATTAGTATTAAAAAACGCTAAGGCGTATAAAATACGGATGTAAGCCTTAAAAAACTTAAAGCCCTAAAGGAACAGATATTAGAAAAAGACATGTAAGCCATCAGCGTCGCACTAATACGTGTAAAAGAATCTCCAGTGACCCAAAAAACAAGCTGGAACTTCTTTTACACATTTTTAAGGCTTACATACGTATTTTATACGCTTAAGCGTTTTTTAATTCTAATATCCCTTATTTTTTTCTCTTGTTTTAGGAAGAATAAAAAAGAAAAGAACACTGTAATCACATTAAAATACCTGTTATAAGAGTCTTTTCCATGGCTGATTCGTTTTATACTGCTAAGAGTGACTTTTGCACCCAATTTCATGTTTTTAGCTTGATCTATAAGAATTTGTTGCCCAAACCCCTGGTAGGCATCACGAGGAGGTTTCTGGGGCGGGAGGGGGGGGCAATGATGGCACTTTGGGTATTTCATTGGGGTCCATGGCTGGTTCGATTTTTACTGTTAAGAAAAACTTGTGTACCAAATTTATGTTTTCTGCAAAATTTCTGCAAAAATTTGTTACTCCACTTAATGATTTCTGCCCAGTGCTCTACAATAATAATTGATCTGCCGATGCGAATACTGCAGTAACAACAAAATCGTGTTCAAAAGGCCTTGATCGGTGTTAATACCTACATTTTGAGCTGTACAAATTGAAAATTGGTTCATTGGGTCGATCTCTAGGTGAGAGCAAAAGTTCTAACCCATTTGGCTTTCCGTGTCAAGAATAATGTAGTTACATTAAAATAGCATGCGAAAGGCCCTAGGCCTTGTCCATACCTACGTTTTAAGCTATAGAACTTGAAAATCGGTTCTGTGGTTCAATCTCCAGGTGAGGACAAAGAAACCCAACAGCAACATTAATGATTTCTGCCCAGTGCGCTGCAATAATAATTGCTATGCCGACGAGTATACTGCAGTAACATCAAAATCGGGTTCAAGAGGCCCTGGTCAGTGTTAATACCTACATTTTAAGCTATGCAAATTGAAAATCGGTTCATTGGTTCTATCTCTAAGTGAGAGCAAAGGTTTTAGCCCATTTGGCTTTCCGTGTCAAGAATATTGTAGTTACGTTAAAATAGCCTGCGAAAGG